>SJYC01147360.1:0-20814 GCA_006408675.1 Madoqua kirkii
CATGTCCAGTTCTAACTGTTGCTTCCTGACCTGCATATAAGTTTCTCAAGAGACAGGTCAAGTGGTCTGGTATTCCCATCTCTTTCAGAATTTTCACAGTTTATTGTGATCAATACAGTCAAAGGCTTTGGCATAATCAATAAAGTAGAAATAGATGTTTTTCTGGAATTCTCTTGCTTTTTCCATGATCCAGAGGATGTTGGCAATGTGATCTCTGGTTCCTCTGCCTTTTCTAAAACCAGCTTAAACATCTGGATGTTCACGGTTCACGTATTGCTGAAGCCTGGCTTGGAGAATTTTGAGCATTACTTTACTAGTGTGTGAGATGAGTGCAATTGTGCGGTAGTTTGAGCATTCTTTGGCATTGCCTTTCTTTGGGATTGGAATGAAAATTGACCTTTTCCAGTCCTGTGGCCACTGCTGAGTTTTCCAAATTTGCTGGCATATTGAGTGCAGCACTTTCACAGCATCATCTTTCAGGATTTGAAACAGCTCCACTGGAATTTCATCACCTCCACTAGCGTTGTTTGTAGTGATGCTTTCTAAGGCCCACTTGACTTCACATTCCAGGATGTCTGGCTCTAGGTGAGTGATCACACCATCGTGATTATCTGGGTCGTGAAGCTCTTTTTTGTACAGTTCTTTTGTCTATTCTTGCCACCTCTTCTTAATATCTTCTGCTTCTGTTAGGTCCATACCATTTCTGTCCTTTATCGAGCCCATCTTTGCATGAAATGTTCCCTTGGTATCTTTAATTTTCTTGAAGAGACCTCGTCTTTCTCATTCCCATAACATCATAGAAAAGCTCAAATTTTTTGGCCAACCCAATATGCGGGCAACTTTCTAGGCACAGACTCTTCCACAGTTTAATAGCTTTCCTTAAAGGTTTTGCAATGATGATAATAATAGCAAGCACCTATCATGTGCTTAGTAGGAGATTTTGCACACATTACCTCATGGAATCTTCATGATATGCTTGGTGACATCAAGTCATTTGCCTGAGGTCACGTAGCTTGCAGGTGGAGGAACCAGGATCGGAACAATGGCCGTCTGACTCTGGGGCACTTAACCACTCTGCATTCCTCTTTATAGATCTTGGCATATCCCTAGACATGGACTTCCTGGGTCACAGAGTTTTACAGACTTAAATGTTTAATACAAATATCTGCACTGGCCTCTAATATATCACTTTACACTCCCGTGAGAGTGCACCAGTGTGTCTTCTCAAAATTTCACACATACTGGTAAGCTTGAGAAGTAAAAGAGATCCTTTAACTGATAAATGACCAGGTGGCACATCTTTACAGAGGTTTGTTTAAATTTTATCATTCCTCTGTGAGCCGTATGCCAATATCATATCTGGGACATTTGTCTTTTTCTTATTGAACCATAAGGATTCTTTATATATTAAGGCTATTAATGCTTTGTCTGCCATACATGTGGTCAAAAACCTAATTTCCCTTGACCTGGGATGACTTTGAAAAGCTACACAAGTCTTTGTATTGCACTTCTGGCCTCAATAAATGTTTCTGTTTTTATTTATTTTTGGCTGTGCTGGGCCTTCGCTGCTACTCGGATTTTTCTCTACTTGAGGTAAGTGAGGGCTACTCTCTAGTGGCGGTGAGCGGGACCTACCCTCTAGTTGCCATGCGGGGGCTTCTCATTGTGGTGGCCTATCCTGTTGCAGAGCACAGGCTTCAGGGCTCCCTGACTTGAGCTCAGGCTCAACAGCGTGGCGCGTGAGAGGCCTAGCAGCTACGTGGCATGTATGATCCTCTTGGATCAAGGATCAAACCCGTGTCTCCTGCACTGGCAGGGGGATTCTTCACCCCTGAGCCACCAGTGAAGCTCCAAGGTTTCTTTTCCAACAAGACCTCATAACAGGCAGCACTTTATCGGTGATGTCTTCAGAAGCAAAAGTGGGGACCAGTGAGATCTTACAAACCTCAGTCTTTATTCAGACCAACATTTGAAAAACCGCTTGGCTTTTTTCATGGCAAGAAAGTTCAGGCCTAGGAGTCAGGACCCCCAGCTTTTTGTCCAGGTTCTACAGTGCAATTTTCAGCTTCTGCTTCTTCCGAGTTTGGAAAGTATGAAAATCAAAGTGTTAGTCCCTGGGTCACGTCTGACTCCTTGTGACCCCATGGACTGTAGACCACCAGGCTGCTCTGTCCAGGGAATTCTCCAGGCAAATATACTGGAGTGAGTTGCCATTTCCTTTTCCAGAGGATCTTCCGGAACCAGGGATCAAATATCTGCACTGGCCTCTCCTGCATTGCAGGCAGATGCTTTACCCTCTGGGCTCTGAGTGATTGGTAAATCCAGCCACACCCACCTCTCCACCAAGCCACGCCCATTGAACACAAAGTCTGCCTCTTCAGCCGCACCCATCTCCTCTAGTAGAGTGGAAGCAGCAGATAACCAGAAATGGGTGCTAGGTCTGCGACCTCATGGACTATAGCCTACCAGGCTCCTCTGCCCATGGGATTCTCCAGGCAAGAATACTGGAGTGGGTGTCCATGCCCTCCTCCAGGGGATCTTCCCCACCTAGGGATCGAACCCACGTCTCTTAAGTCTCCTGTACTGGGAGTCAGGTTCTTTACCACTAGCACCACCTGGGAAGCCCCAAAATAGAAACGGCTGTCCCTCAAACATAGATAAGGAAAAACTGTTCAAGGAGGGAGGTAGGCAGGAAGGGTTCCTTCACCTTGATGGCAGTCAATCCCTTCGCGCCCCCAGCAAGCACCTGGTTAAGGAAGAAAGAATGGCCTTGGCTGCTTGAACTGACCGCCCTTCAATATATTCTTATCAGGGCCTATGGTTTCTCTGTGCCTCTTTTGTTTTGCTTTTTAATATTTATTTGGCTGCACCAGGTCTTAGCTGCATCATGCAGGTCTGTCATTGTGGCGCACCCTGTGGCATGTGGGATCCTAGTTACCTGACAGGGATCGAACCCACCTCCCCTTCCTTGCAAGACAGGTTCTTACACACTGGACCACTGGGGAAGTCCCTTTCTGTGCCTCAGCATTGCCATCTGTAAAATGGAGAGAATTTTAAGGATTCTATGAGTTGGCATCTGTAATGGGATTGGAATGGTGCCTGGCACGTAGTAGGTCTTCAATAAACAACATCACTGTTTCTCAGTCCCACTGTGTTACCACTGAGGATAGTGTTAAAGTGTCAGTCGCTCGATCGTGTCTGACTCTTTGTGACTCCATGGACTGGAGCCCTCCAGGCTCCTCTGTCCATGGAATTTTCCAGGCAAGGATACTGGAGCACACTGCCATTTCCTTCTCCAGGGAATATTCCCGACCCAGGGATCGAACCCTGGTCTCTGGTGCTGCAGGGATATTCTTTACTGTCTAGCCACCAGGGAAGTCCACCACTGAGGATAAGGAGCTTGATGGAAAAGCAGGGCCCCAGGGCATCTGGAACCAGCCCTGGGGGCAGGTAGGGCTCTGCTTGGTGTCTTTACCTGGTGTCACCTGGGAGGACCCTCTGGGAGTGGGGATGGGGTCCCAACTACACCCCTCCACAGCCCCGAGTCCCCCCCATCCACATCTCTGTCTTCAGAGGCCCAGAAAGGGCCCCCTGGGAAAGTGGCACCGTGGGGACTACAGTGCTGCCCAGCACAATTACCGTTTTCATCCTCATTAAACCACATTTTCATTCTAATTAGAGTTTCACCGCCTCCCAGAGAGAAGGGCCGATTACTTTTCACATCATTACCAGCCTCTCCCTCCCTCCCTCCCCACCCTGCCCAGGTGCCTATTCCACACCGGCTTCTCTCCCTCACCCTTTCCCCTCTCTCTCCATCTCCACGGACTAGACAGAATCACAGAACATTTATTAGTCGCCTATGGGATGCCAGGAGTTGGCGATGGACAAGGAAGCCTGACATGCTGCAGTCCATGGGGTCGCAAGAGTCAGACACGACCGAGCGACTGCACTGAACTGACGGGAGGTCGAGCTCGGAGTCAGTAACTTACACCCACAGCATCCTCGAAGTAGCTTTGCTCTACCTCACTGCACCCTCCCCCTTTTAACTTTTATTCATCTTTGGCTGGGCGGGGTCTCCGTTGCTGCGCCTGGGCTTTCCCTGGCTGTGTCGAGGGGGCCCCTCTCTAGTTGCAGTGCAGGCTTCTCATTGCAGTGGCTTCTCCTGTTGCAGAGCACGGGCTCTAGGGCGCAGGCTCGGTAGTTGTGGTACATGGGCTTGGTTGCTCCGTGGAATGTGGAATCTTCCCGGACCAATGATCAAACCTGTGTCCCCTTCATTGGCAGGTGAGTTCTTAACCGCTGGACCATCAGGGAAGTCCTCATTGCCCCTCTTCTCTCCAACTCATACCCCTCCAAACATGCCCTCTGGTTTACCTGTTCTGTTTATTGTCTGTCTCTGCTCTCTTGGAACATCAGCGTCCATTTGTATCCCCAACGGACTCCCCTTCTGGGCACACTGACCCCATAGCTTCTGACAACCCACCCCTGGCTGCTGCACTATCGCCAGGCTGGGCAGAAGGTGATGGAGAACAAACACACTGCTGGACCAGTCCTTGCCCAGTGACGGGGGAAGAGTGGAGGCAAATACGCCAGCTCCCACGGCCCCTGGTGGGGAAACTCAGAGGTGTGTTCTACTTGGTGTCTCAGCATTTCCCTGGCGGGACTGAGCCGAAGTTGCCCGCAGTGGAGATTTGGTCACGAAGACACTTTCATCCAATGTCCTCCCTCCCTTATTCGGCCTCTCTCCTAACCTGCTTCCTGGGGTCACCTTCCAGATCAACCGCAACCTGGATCTCCTTAGGATCCAGGGAAATGAGATCCCTGAGAGGATCACTTCAGTCCTCAGCACCCGGGGGAGGGGTGAAGAAAGCTTCGGCAGCTCCCCCTAATACAGAAGCTCTGTTTCCACAGGAATGTGGCATCACTGGGCGGTTTCAGCTTAGTTTAGTGTTTGGTGTGGGCTTCCCTGGTGGCAAAGTGTTAGAGAATCCACCTGCTAATGCAGGATATGCAGGTTAAATCCTTGGGTTGGGAAGATTCCCTGGAGGAGGAAATGACAACCCACTCCAGAACTCTTCCCTGGAAAAATCCCCACCAACAGAGGAGCCAGGTGGGCTACAGTCCATGGGGTCGCAAAAGAGTCAAACATGACTTACTGACTCAACAACAACTTGGAGCATCTTGGGACGGGTAGCCCTTTCCCAGCTCAGGCTGAGAGCACCCATACCAGGGACCCAAGTCAACCTCTAGGTGTCTCAGAGTTTGGGAATCCACAGGCACCCCCTCGCCCCACAATGGGGTAATTAATTAATGTTAATTAATATCTGTGTTCACAGAGCCAGCCAGGCCCCTGGGCCTGGAGCATCCAAGGAAGAGAAGTATGAGAAGGCTGGCACCTTTTCAGGCAATGGGGATTTTCAGACTGCCGAGGGCTGGCAGGCAGGGAAGGGTTCATGGTGGCCAGCAGGGAAACAGAGGCGCAGGTGAAGAGCAAGCAGGCCTGGGCGGCTGCAGAAGGGATTTGCTGTTTGTTTTGTTTTCTTTTTTACTTTTTGCCTGCACCCCATGGTACATAGGATCTTAGTTCCCCCACCAGGAATCAAACCCGCACACCCCTGCACTGGAAGGCAGAGTCTTAACCCTTGGGCCACCGGGGAAGTCCCTTCATTTGAAAGAACATGACCAGCCTTGGCAAGAGGCCAAGAGCCTCTGGCTTCACCTGAGTTCTGGGTCCCATCCCTTGAGCTTCAGTTTTCTCATCTATCCATGCGTGCAAGTCACTTCAATCACGTCTGATTATTTGTGACCCCATGGACTATAGCCCACCAGGCTTCTCTGTCCATGGGATTCTCCCAGCAAGAACACTGGAGTGGGTTGCCATTTCCTTCTCCATTTCTCATCTGTAAATAGGGCCAATAATCTTTTTTTCTTCTACATGCAAGGAGAATCATCAAGAGTGTATGCATGTTGGACTTCGCTGGTGGTACAGTGAATGAGAATCTTCCTGCCAAGGCAGAGGACACAGGTTCGATCCCTAGTCCAGGAATATTCCACATGCTCTGGAGCAACGCAGCTCCTGCGAGCCACAACTACTGAAGCTCAACCGCCTAGAGCCTGTGCTTTAGACTAAAAGAAGCCACAGTAATGAGAAGCTAACCAAGGGCAAGGAAGAGTAGCCTCCACTTGCTGCAACCAGAGAAAGCCTGTGCTGCAGCAAGGAAGACTCAGTGCAGCCAAAAATAAATAAAATTAAAAAAAAAAAAAAGGATTTTATGCCCGTAAAATGGTTTGCTTGCAAACTCCCTTTCCTTGGCTGCCTAGGGAGAGGATTTCTGCAGCCACGTGCCTCAGTTTCCCCTCTTGTGCACACAAAGAGCAGGGAAGATTCCCCTCTGCTGCCCCTCCCTTTGGAAGGCTCCCAGGGTAGGGCTCCACTTCACCGAAGACTCAGAAAGAGCGCTTCCCGATCGGCCTTAAATTAATATCGCCATCACAAATGTGGCGACGAGACGGTTCCCTGGCCCCTGATTAAAAACAGAAGTCTCCCCCACGTTCGCGGAGACGGAGCAGAAGGGAAAACAAAGACGTCGCACACTCGCCGCCAGATAAATACAGACGCAAACACATGCACGGCAGATAAACACACACTGGCACACCAAATACACACACAGCCGGCTGCCGAACTCGGGGTGGGCTGGCACAGGCTGGCTCCAGTCATCCCACAGCCCACACCCTCCCCCAGGAACGGCCACACGGGAAGGTAAAGAACCCCCACCCCACCCCCACACAGATGCTGCCAAGCCTGGCCCCTGACCAGTGCAGCGCTTGTGGCCGGGAGCCAGACGTGCGCCCGATGCACGCCCCCAGCAACCAGGCCTTGGTCCAAGCGGGAAGGGGCTTGGCGGATAAATACCGCTGCTCCCTCTCCTCGCAGCTGCAAGGTCTGCAAGGTTCACGGGCCTCGCGGAGCCCCTGGAGCATCTGCAAGCCTTGTCTCTCCACCCCTCCCCGCTCTATCCACCCCCTCAAGTTTCCCCCCTCATCTCCTGTCTTCATCTGTTCTGACTGCTCTAACAAAAATACCTAGACTGGGTGGCCTGTAACAGCAGAAATTTCCTTCTCACAGTTTGGGAAACTGGATGACCGAGATTATGGTGGAGTTCTGTCTGGTGAGAGCTCCCTTGGAGGTTCACACAAGGCCAACTTCATGCTCTGTCCTCACGTGGCAGAAAGAGGAAGAGGGGCCTCTCTGGGTGCCTTTTTAAAAACTTTTTATTTCGTATTGGTGTCTAGCCGATGAACAATATTTTGATAGTTTCAGGTGGACAGCAAAGGGACTCAGCCATACATATACATGTCTCCATTCTCCCCCAAACTCCCCTCCCACCCAGGCTGCCCCATAACACTGAGCAGAGTTCCATGTGCTATACGACAGGCCTTTGTTGGTTATCCATTTTATTTATTTTTATTTTTTTAACACTAAAAATATTTTGTATTAGGGTATAGCTGATTAACAATATTGTGATAGTTTCAGGTGGAAAGCAAAAGGACTCAGCCATACATATACATGTCTCCATTCTCCCCCAAACTCCCCACCCATCCAGGCTGCCACATAACACTGAGCAGAGTTCCCCGGGCTATACGATAGGTCCTTGTTGGTTATCCATTTTAAATATAGCAGTGTGCTCATGTCCACTCTGAGTCCCTTTTATATGATGGCTCCACCCTCATGACTTGATCCCTCCCAAAGGCCGCACCTCCTAATACCATCACATTGAGTATTAGGATTTCAACATAGAAATTTGGCAGAAATACAAGCGTGCATTTTATCTCCCAAACAAGCCCTGTGCCTCCCCCCTCCCCCCACCACTCCCCATGTGTCACAGTCTGCTTCTGAGGGAAGCCAGCCCAGGGCACTCCCAGAGAAGCAGAAATGCACATCTGTACACTGGGTGGGTGCCTACCAGCAGGGTATACAGCTGTAGGTCTCAGTGGGGGTGCTTGTGCCCCTCAGGGGATGTTCAGCAGAGTCTGCAGACATTTTCGGTTATCACAACTGAGGAGGTGCTACTGGCATCTCGTGGGTCAAGGCAAATGAAGCCGCTTAACACCTTACAGTGCACGGGACAGCCCCGCCCCCACAGCAAAGCAGGATCCAGCCCCTGTGTCAAGAGTGCTGAGATGGAGAAATTCTAGTCCATGGGAACCCAGCTGCCTCACATACCTTGGCATCCACGTAGAACTGACCTCCATGTAGAAACAGCTGAACGCACACATATCCAGTACAGACAGCACTGGGGTTCACAGGCAGCCTCAGACCAGAGATGCACTACTAGGCACCAGGCCCTCATAGTAGGCAAGTAGCAGGAACGTTCAAGAATGGTGTGTTAGCTAACAGGATGCACAGGTCCCCGTGCATCAGCAAAGGGGATCTGCACAGTCTGGACACAGCCCACATGCCCAGCACTGCTCTGAGAGCCTTTCATGGGAATAATCCACTGGACACTCACAGCCATCTGGGGAGATAGGGCAGTGACTATTTAAGCTTGGACTTCCCTGATGTTCAGTGTTGAAGAATCCAACTTCCAGTGCGGGGGACTCAGGTTCAATCCCTGGTCAGGGAACTAAGATCTCACATGCCACAGGGCAACTAAGCTGATGCATTGTGATGAACACACAGCTCAGCAAAAAAAAAAAAAAAAGTAAAACACCCCCCCCACACACACACAAAAATCCTTGACAATTAGGCCCATTTTACAGGTGAGGACGCTGAGGCCCTGAGAGAGGAGTTTATGCCCAGGGCCCCAGCTAGAAATCTAGGGGGCCCCAGTGATATGTGTAGGCACTCGTGAAGACAGAAAGCAAGGTGGGAGGGAACCTTCCCCACCACCATCTGGGGCCTGAGATGAGGTTCAGGGAAGATTTCAACTTTCTAAATGGATTCCTGTATCGCTGTGGGTAACTAACAAATCCATTCTTTAATTTTTTTTTTTTTATGGAGCATCTGCAAGCCTTGTCTCTCCACCCCTCCCCGCTCTATCCACCCCCTCAAGTTTCCCCCCTCATCTCCTGTCTTCATCTGTTCTGACTGCTCTAACAAAAATACCTAGACTGGGTGGCCTGTAACAGCAGAAATTTCCTTCTCACAGTTTGGGAAACTGGATGACCGAGATTATGGTGGAGTTCTGTCTGGTGAGAGCTCCCTTGGAGGTTCACACAAGGCCAACTTCATGCTCTGTCCTCACGTGGCAGAAAGAGGAAGAGGGGCCTCTCTGGGTGCCTTTTTAAAAACTTTTTATTTCGTATTGGTGTCTAGCCGATGAACAATATTTTGATAGTTTCAGGTGGACAGCAAAGGGACTCAGCCATACATATACATGTCTCCATTCTCCCCCAAACTCCCCTCCCACCCAGGCTGCCCCATAACACTGAGCAGAGTTCCATGTGCTATACGACAGGCCTTTGTTGGTTATCCATTTTATTTATTTTTATTTTTTTAACACTAAAAATATTTTGTATTAGGGTATAGCTGATTAACAATATTGTGATAGTTTCAGGTGGAAAGCAAAAGGACTCAGCCATACATATACATGTCTCCATTCTCCCCCAAACTCCCCTCCCACCCAGGCTGCCCCATAACACTGAGCAGAGTTCCATGTGCTATACGACAGGCCTTTGTTGGTTATCCATTTTATTTATTTTTATTTTTTTAACACTAAAAATATTTTGTATTAGGGTATAGCTGATTAACAATATTGTGATAGTTTCAGGTGGAAAGCAAAAGGACTCAGCCATACATATACATGTCTCCATTCTCCCCCAAACTCCCCTCCCACCCAGGCTGCCCCATAACACTGAGCAGAGTTCCATGTGCTATACGACAGGCCTTTGTTGGTTATCCATTTTATTTATTTTTATTTTTTTAACACTAAAAATATTTTGTATTAGGGTATAGCTGATTAACAATATTGTGATAGTTTCAGGTGGAAAGCAAAAGGACTCAGCCATACATATACATGTCTCCATTCTCCCCCAAACTCCCCTCCCACCCAGGCTGCCCCATAACACTGAGCAGAGTTCCATGTGCTATACGACAGGCCTTTGTTGGTTATCCATTTTATTTATTTTTATTTTTTTAACACTAAAAATATTTTGTATTAGGGTATAGCTGATTAACAATATTGTGATAGTTTCAGGTGGAAAGCAAAAGGACTCAGCCATACATATACATGTCTCCATTCTCCCCCAAACTCCCCACCCATCCAGGCTGCCACATAACACTGAGCAGAGTTCCCCGGGCTATACGATAGGTCCTTGTTGGTTATCCATTTTAAATATAGCAGTGTGCTCATGTCCACTCTGAGTCCCTTTTATATGATGGCTCCACCCTCATGACTTGATCCCTCCCAAAGGCCGCACCTCCTAATACCATCACATTGAGTATTAGGATTTCAACATAGAAATTTGGCAGAAATACAAGCGTGCATTTTATCTCCCAAACAAGCCCTGTGCCTCCCCCCTCCCCCCACCACTCCCCATGTGTCACAGTCTGCTTCTGAGGGAAGCCAGCCCAGGGCACTCCCAGAGAAGCAGAAATGCACATCTGTACACTGGGTGGGTGCCTACCAGCAGGGATACAGCTGTAGGTCTCAGTGGGGGTGCTTGTGCCCCTCAGGGGATGTTCAGCAGAGTCTGCAGACATTTTCGGTTATCACAACTGAGGAGGTGCTACTGGCATCTCGTGGGTCAAGGCAAATGAAGCCGCTTAACACCTTACAGTGCACGGGACAGCCCCGCCCCCACAGCAAAGCAGGATCCAGCCCCTGTGTCAAGAGTGCTGAGATGGAGAAATTCTAGTCCATGGGAACCCAGCTGCCTCACATACCTTGGCATCCACGTAGAACTGACCTCCATGTAGAAACAGCTGAACGCACACATATCCAGTACAGACAGCACTGGGGTTCACAGGCAGCCTCAGACCAGAGATGCACTACTAGGCACCAGGCCCTCATAGTAGGCAAGTAGCAGGAACGTTCAAGAACGGTGTGTTAGCTAACAGGATGCACAGGTCCCCGTGCATCAGCAAAGGGGATCTGCACAGTCTGGACACAGCCCACATGCCCAGCACTGCTCTGAGAGCCTTTCATGGGAATAATCCACTGGACACTCACAGCCATCTGGGGAGATAGGGCAGTGACTATTTAAGCTTGGACTTCCCTGATGTTCAGTGTTGAAGAATCCAACTTCCAGTGCGGGGGACTCAGGTTCAATCCCTGGTCAGGGAACTAAGATCTCACATGCCACAGGGCAACTAAGCTGATGCATTGTGATGAACACACAGCTCAGCAAAAAAAAAAAAAAAAGTAAAACACCCCCCCCACACACACACAAAAATCCTTGACAATTAGGCCCATTTTACAGGTGAGGACGCTGAGGCCCTGAGAGAGGAGTTTATGCCCAGGGCCCCAGCTAGAAATCTAGGGGGCCCCAGTGATATGTGTAGGCACTCGTGAAGACAGAAAGCAAGGTGGGAGGGAACCTTCCCCACCACCATCTGGGGCCTGAGATGAGGTTCAGGGAAGATTTCAACTTTCTAAATGGATTCCTGTATCGCTGTGGGTAACTAACAAATCCATTCTTTAATTTTTTTTTTTTTGACTGTCTGATGCTGGAGTTTGGACACATCTAGGGCTCTAACCCCAACCTCACCATTTTCCGACTCTGTGAACCTGGGCCTCCTGGAGCCTCAGTTTGCCCTTCTGTAAAATGGGGATTCCTTCATTCAGTATTCCACAAGTCGGCTCTGAGGGCCCACCAAGGCCAAGCACGGAACCCAGGTCCAGTTTATAAAGGGTTAAAACGGGACAAGCGCAGAGCGAGCACTTCCCCTACCCTCAAAGTACCCTTCCTCCGGCAAGAGGCTGCTTAACTAGTTATGCGTGAGCAAGAGCAAACGTGGGGCGGAGCCCTCAGCTCCTCTCAGCCCCACCTTCCCCGTGCCTCCGACACCCCCAGAAGTTGAGACCCCTGGTGGCGTCCAAACTGCGGTCAGGAGCTGACCCCAGGAAGATAGGGGCGGGGATTAAATCAGCAGGTGCCTCTTCAACCACCAGAAGCTCAGGTTTTCCCACCTGTGCTTCCCGCCGCTAAAAGTGCGCGGAGCGAGCGCCACCTGTGGGCCACCGGAGGGAGGTGCGTGCGACTACCCGGAAAGTGGGTCGCCCCTCCCATCCCTTCCCTACCCAGGACTTGTGGGGTGGGAGGCCACTCAACAGTTTTGGATGCAGCCCCTGCCGTCTGTCTACAAAATTCTCCTCCACGTTCCGCTTTTCCCAGCCGCTGTTTCCACATTGTAATCTTGTCGCCCATTTACTTCCCATCACCAACAGTTATCAGCACTTACCTGTACCGGACTCTGTTCTGGGTTCAGAGGACACAGAAGGAACATAATAGGTAAAACTCCCTGCTATTCTGAAACATTTAGTCTGGGGAGACGAGGAAAGGGAGAGCCACCCAGGAGCCCATTCCTGGTTGAGATGCGCGTTCTGAAGGTGAAACTGAACAGAGGATGTAAGAGGACAGGAAACTTGCTCTGAATAAGCGCAGTAGCGGGGGCTCTCGGTATCGGCAACATTTGCACTGAGGCCTGAGAGGGATATGGGCTTCTCAGGGGGTTGGCGCTAGTGGTAAAGAACCCGCCTGTCAACACAGGAGACATGAGAGACCTGGGTTCGATCCCTGGGTCGGGAAGATCCCCTGGTGGAGGGCATGACAACCCAGTTGAGTATTCTCATGGACGGAGGAGCCTGGCAGGCTACAGCTCATAGGGTCACAAAGAGTCAGACACAACCAAAGCAACTAAGCATGCAATGAGAGGGATAAAGCTCCAGCCACCCCAAGACCGGAGCAAGGCATCCCGTGGAGGACGTGACCAGTGCAAAGGTCCTGGGGCAGACAGAAAGGAGCTTGGGGTGTTGGACAAGAAAGGATCAGAGTGGCCAGAGCTGAGCAGTAGAGGGAGAGGTCAGCTGTGGAGGGAGATGTCAGATACTCTTTTGGAGACAAATCCGACCCTACACCCCCCATCCCACAGGTCTCCCTGCTTCTGTGCCCCTCCTTGAGGTGGCATCTCCTAAGAGCTGGAAAAGAAAAGAATAAACCTGAGACTGAGCCGAAAGCCGTCTATCACCACTCAGCTCTACACAGATACCATCCTCCCAACCCCTCATGAACACCTGTGGGCAAGTGTCCTCCCCACCCCCGCACACACCAGAGAAAAAAACACCCCAGACCATGTGACCTGCCTCCCTCTCCCAGGCATTTGCCTCTGAGGATACTGACTCCTGTTATACCACCAAAGGCATGTGTAGTAGAGAGGAATGGGACTCTACGTGGGGACCTAGAGGTGGCCTCAAAAGTTTGCTGAGGGGGACTTCCCTGGTGGTCCAGTGGCTAAGACTCCACGCTTCCAATGCAGGGGGCCTGAGTTCAATCCCTGGTCAGGTAACCAAGATCCCACAAGCTGCAATGAAGATCAAAGTTCCTGCATGCCACATCTAAGACCCAGGACAGCTTAAATTCATAATTATTTTTAAAAAGAAGTCTCCTTGGGGGATGTTGGAGGCTAGATAGATGGGGCAGGGGCAAAGCAGGGGGTCTCTGTGGACCTGTGTGTCCCAGGGATCATTGTGCACCAGTTGCCCCACACCAGGAACTCTGCACTGGGGCATGGGATCATCTCTGCTCCTCATCTCCTGGCCACCTCCCTGGGAGACCCGGAGAGCACACAACCAGCCTGACTCCTGAGGCCAGTTCCTCTTGGCCGTGGTGAGCGGGCATCTCCTGTCCTCACTGAGCCCCCTAAGACTGCCTCCATCCTCCCTGTGGCCAGCCCATGTCCCTGGGGTCCTCACCCCTTTTGAGGTTGGGATCCCTGCTTCGCTCCCCTTGGCCAGAGAGAAAAACCCTTAAGGGTTGTTGCCAGCCCCACACCCCAGGCCCCTTGCCCAGCCCCATCTCCCTGACTTCATGCCCCGCAAAAGCAGTCTCCTTGTGTAGCCTGACAACCCCAAAAGGAAAACGCCTGGGTTCCATGGGCACCGGTCCCTGCATCCCTCCTTTGGGATGGGATGGGTTGTGCTGAGGGAGGCTGGGAGGCTGTGAGTACCCCTCAACCCTGCCAGGAAAAGAGAACCCTGCCCCCAGTCCCAGCTGGCTTCAGCGTTGGGGACTGTCTGCCTCTTGGGGAGGGGGGCGGAGCCTCTTGGAGCTCCTAATTACGGTTTCAGAGGCACAGACTTAATTATGCCTTGTGAAGGGTTAATTACCCCTAATCGGTTGGGAATCAGGCAGTTCTCATGCCTTCGGAGAATCCAAATATTTCCCCTCCCAGAAGCCCCCCCTCTACTTCGAATCTTCTCAATTTCCATGCATGGAGGTGTGGGGCGGGCTGGGCTGATTGGAGCGGTGGGACAGGGAGGGTCTGAAGCCACCAGTCTGCTGGCAGAGAATCCACTTTCTGGGCAAAAAAGGGACCCAGCGGGCCCAGAGGGGGCTCCATCAGTGGGGGCTCACTCAGCACCTGGGGCCTCTCTGTTCCTCTCAGAACCCTCTGCTGGGCTCGGGGGATCAAGAACTGCCCACCTCCCTGCTTTTCTCCTGATGCCCTCCCAGGGCCCTAGACACACCCACTGCTTCCCACTTCAGGCCCTGGCAGGTCCCCCTACCTGGCTTCCTTTCCCCTGCCCCCACCATGATGCTGTATCTGGGAAGTTCTGGCCCCAAAATGTCATCTCTTCCAGGAAACCCTCCCTGACCACTGTCTCCCTAGGCACCGCTCCTTTCCCCAGAGTGCTCCGGGCTAGCATGCTTTACTCCTCTGAGAAACCGCCTTGTTTATACGCAGGCTGGGTGACCCGGGGCTCCGTTTCCTCATCTGTAAAGTAGGGGTGATGTCAGCAGTCCCATCAGAGTCTTGGACCATGACTGTGGTGACCCCCAGGGCTGAGGGTCATTTGGGACATCCTTCTGCAGGGTCCCAGGAGATGAAGATTCTGAGCAGTGCTCAAGGGTAGTGAGTTGAGGGCAGGTGAAGAGAAGTTTGGGTGAACAGTTAGAAGTTAGAAAGGAGACAGACCTGAGGACAACGATCAGGCGGTTTTGCACCTGTTTTGCAGGTGGGGAAACTGGGGCTTAAGCAGGTGAAGTTACCCAGGGCACAAAGCCCTCTAGGGGGAGAGCTGGATTTCAGACCCACATTTGGCAGAGTCCCACAGGGGCTTCCCTGGTGGTTCAGATGGTTAAGAATCTGCCTGTAATGAGAGAGACCCAGGTTCAATCCCTGGATCAGGAAGATACCCTGGAGAAGGGAATGGCTACCCACTCCAGTATTCTTGCCTGGAGAATTCCATGAACCGAGGAGCCTGGTGGAGTACAGACAGTCCATGGGGTTGCAAAGAACTGGACATGGCTGAGCAACTAACACACAGGCAGTGGATTGGGGCAGGTGGGGCTGAGGAGGCAGTGATGGGAGGAGGGCTGTCAGGAGGGAAGGTAAAAAGTGTAGCTTGACTTGGTTGTGTTGGTTGTGTTGTGGGAGGGGTGGCAAGAGAGATGGTTTAGACCAGGATGGGGTAAAGATTAAATTAGGGATAGGAGCGAAGAAGGGCAAAGGGGAAGGAGGGAGAAAGACAGAAAGAGATGGAAGATGAGGAAGGGAAGGAAGGAAAAAAGAGAAAAAAGGAAGTAGAGAGGAAAGGAGTGGAAAGAGGGAGCAGGGAGAGGGAGCTGGTCAGAACTATTTCAGTGACAAATAAACATTCAAACCCAAATTGACTTAAGGACAAAAAATATTAATAATTTAATGGTTCATATAGCTGAAAAGTCTAAGGTATGTTGGCTTCAGGCACAGCTGGATCTGGGGGCTTAAACAAAGTAATGTTCCCCTCTCAAATGTGTGTGTGTGTGTGTGTGTTAGTTGCCCAGTCATGTCTAACTCTTTGTGACCCCATAGACCCTGTCCATGGAATTCTCCAGGCAAGAATACTGGAGTGGGTTGTTGTTGCCGGCTCCAGAGGATCTTCCCAAACCAGGGATTGAACACGGGTCTCCCACATTGGAGGCGGATTCTTAACTGAGCCACCAGGGAAGCCCCTCTCTCAAATGAGCTGTCCTCTCGTGAACTTCACACTCAGCCAGCCACTTTCCATGGGCTTTAAATGGCCTTACGATCCCTGGTTTATATCTTATCAGCCCTGAAACTCTAGGGAAGACAGCTACTTTGACAATAGCTCTGGCAAAAGTCCCGGGGCTGCCTGTCCTTGGACAGACTGGGATCCATGTCATTTAGGAATCAGTCACGGTAGCCAGAAAAATCAGAGTGTGTCCACTCACCAGGTCTGATCTTGTGATCGCTCCTGGTGATGGGGGTGGGCCTGGCCCCACCAGGCCTAAGTGGACAAAGGGTGAAAGAGAAGGAGACAGCTTACTCAACGAATTTATTGAGCACCTACTGTATGCCTGATTCTGCTTTAGGTGCTGGAAATACACCAGAAACACCCCTTGCACTCATGGAGTTGATAGTAAAGGTGTGATTATAATGATAGTAGGAGGTGTGGTATAGAGGGAGTTCCCTGCTGGTCCAGTGGTTAAGAATCCACTTCCAAAGCAGAGGACGTGGGTTTGATCTCTGGTTGGGCAACTAAAATCCCACATGCCACTAGAGACCCCATGCACCACAACAAAGACCCAACACAGCCAAAATAATAATAATATTAATAATAAAGTGTATAGTTTAATAAAGGAAAATAAGGTGTGGTAGAGAGAAAATTAAAGCAGGGGAAAAGGATAGAGACATTTGAGGGAAGGGAACTGAATTGTTTTTTATTTCTTAACATTTATTCATTTATTTGCCTGCACCAGATTTTAGTTGAGGCATGTGAATCCTTAGTTGGGCACTTGGGACCTAGTTCCCTGACCAGGGATCGAACCCCAGCCCCTCGCCTTGGGAATGGGGAGTCTTAGCCACTGGGCCACCAGAGAAGTCCCAAGGAGCTGAGATCTCTCTAAACAGGAGGTGGTATGTGCACAAAGACTCGAAGCGAAAGGAGTAAAAATGTTTGGGAAAGGCAGAGGGAACGGCTATGCAGAGGCCCCGAGGCTGCACTGTGTCGGGTGTGTTTGAGGACCGGTGAGGAGGCCTGTGTGGCTGGAGGAAATGCATGGGGAGGAGGGTGGGAGGCCATGGGGCCAATTGTTCAGGGCCTTGCGGGCCACGAGGACTTTGGGTTTTGGCCTGAGTGAGATGGGGTCCACAGAGGGTTCTGAGCAGAGGAGAGACAGGCCCTGACCAGGCTCAGGAATTCACGGAAAGAATAGACGGTCAGACCCACAAAGCAGCTGTCAGAGACACACACACACAGAGGCTGGGTCTCTACCCACCGTGATCCCTGCTGATCTGCCCGCTACCATCCTCTCCCCGTGTTTCCCTGAGGTTCTGAAACAGGAGGGAAGACGGCAGGGCAGAACGTTGCAAAGAATGATGTAGCCCAAGACCTCAACATAAATGGATTAGAACCAAATGGGTTCAAGATGGCAGACAAGTGGACTTCCACTAGACCTTAAACTTCAGTGTATGTTCATTGTAACACATCAGCAAGCTAAGTGACACTTCCAAGGCTGACCTTCAAAGACCCCAAACTGGGAGGTGGCCCACTTCTTGGAAGTCATCACCCCTTCCTCAAAATAGATGAATAATCCTCCCACCAAGTGCCAATAGTAAAGAATCTGCCTGCCAAGAGACTTGACTCGGGGTCAGTCCCTGGGTGGGAAAGATACCCTGGAGGAGGAAATGGCAACCCACTCCAGTATTCTTTCCTGGAGAATCCCAAGGACAGAGGAGCCCGGCGGGCTACAGTCCATGGGATTGCAAAGAGTCAGACAGGACTGAGCAGCTGAGCCCACAGTCTTCCCACTCATAGCCTGTGAAAGTACCCAGCCCCTGAAAGCTAACCACACCACATTTCGAGGCTGCACTTGCCCTCTGTGACATTCCACATTTTCTCTGTGGAGTGTGTTTCATTCTGAATAACTCAACTTCTTACCTATCACTTTGTCTCTCACTGAATTCTTTCTACAATGAGACATCAAGCACCTGAGTTCCATTAGGTCCCCAAACCAGCTGTGTGGTCTCAATGGGAAGACTGTGCATTTTGGCCAGGTTTGAGCCCCAGCCACGTGGGTTCAGGTCCCAAATTGAGGTGAACGCTTTCAGTTGGGTTTGTGACCTTCTCCCATGACCCACAGGGAGAGGCACGGGTGGGGTGAAGGGCTGAGAGGACAGTATAATACCTCGGCCTTCTCATTCCCGGAAGCCCCCAGCCCCACCCTGATCCAGGGCACTTGGGCAAGGCTTCTGGGAAAGTGTTTGCTTTCTGCCTTCTGCAGGTTGGTGGGAACAGGAGTGGTTCGGGGAACAAAGACACATGACCTAGCTTGACTGGAGCAGGGCAAGAGGGAAGGAAGCTGATCACTGAGAAGCCAACAGAACCCAGGAAGTCCTACGGACACAGGGTCTGCCCCCTCGGAGAAGGCACAGGGGTCCGGAGGTTATTTCAGGCTTTGCTGGCACCGGGCTCTGTTTGGATCTCAAACCAGGGGCTGTAGGAAGGTGGCAGGCTCTGTGGTCTCTGGCTCGAGTAGAGCTGTCGATGGAAGGGCCGATAAGGACCCTTGAGCTGGATTTCCGCCCTGAGAGGTTGGGCAACATCCTGTTTGGGCATCCTGTCTGTGGTTTTCTCTCCTGCAGTCCTGCCCTGACCCTGGTGGGAGAATTATAGACTGGCAAGCAGGAGCCAAGTACCCACTCAACCAGAAACCAAAATAACCCCCGTTTGAATTTTCCAAAGAATAGGATATACACATGCAAAAGGAAGAGGGAGGAGGAGAAGAGTGGATGGGGGGGAGCTCTTACACACTTTATTTCCTGTTCTACACAAAAGTCATTCTAAATAGACCGGAGCATCCATGTACGCTCCATCATGCCCAGCTCTTTGCGACCCCATGGACTGTAGCCCGCCAGGCTCCTCCATGCAGGGGATTTTTCAGACAAGAATACTGGAGTGGGTTGTCACTTCCTCTCTAGGGCATCTTCCCACCCAGGGATCAAACCCAAGTCTCCTGCGTCTCCTGCATTGGCAGGCAGGTTCTTTACCACCGAGCCACCTGGGAAATAAACCACAGACCTAAACATAAAACCTAAAACTATAGGGAATTCCTTGGAGATCTAGTAGGCTAGGACGTTCAGTGCTTTCACTGTTGCGCCTGACTGGGGAACTAAGATCCCACAAGCTGCACAGTGCAACCAGAACAAACAAACAAAAATTTTAAAAAAATCCAAAAGAAAACAAAAACAAAAATTCCCTTAAACTATAAAAGTTTTGGGAGAAAATAAACAGGACAATCTTTGTGACCTTGGCTTAGGCAAAAAAATTTTAGCACTATGTCTCCAAAAGCATGTTTTGTAAAAGAAAATATGAATAACTTGGACTTCATTTAAGTGAAATGTTTGGAAAATGAAGACAAGTCACAGACCAGGAGCAAGTATGTGCAAATCATGTATGTGATAAAGGACTTGTATCCATAATATGTAAAAAGCTCTCAAAACTAAATAATAAGACTCAACGGCCACTTATGTTTAAGACTCTAAACAAGGTAAAAATAGACAAGATTTTCTAAACTCTGATATAAGGTACCTACCAAAACCTCACAGCAAATATCAAACTTAATTGTGAAATAGTGAAAGATTTCCCTCTGAGATTAGAACAAGAAAAAATGGCCACTATCACCACTTGTCTTCAACATTGCAATAGGGGACCTAGCCAAGGTGATAAAGAAAGAATATAGAAGATGTAAAGATTGAAAAGTGGAAGTGTTAGTTGCATGTGATTATTTGCAAACCCAGGGACTGTAGCCTGCCAGGCTCCTCTGTCCATGGGATTCTCCAGATAAGAATACTGGAGTGGGTAGCCATTCTGTTCTCCAGGGGATCTTCTTGACCCAGGGATCGAACCTGGGTCTCCTGCATTAGCAGGCAGATTCTATCATCTGAGCCACCAGGGAAGTCCATAAAGACTGAAATGCAGTAACTAAAACCTTCACTGTTATGAATGACGCTATTATGTACATTGCATGTATAATAAAATCTACTGCTAAGGGCTTCCCTGGTGGCCCAGTTGCCAAGTCTCTGCACTCCCAGTGCGGGGGTCCAGGTTCACTCCCTGGTCAGGGAACTAGATCCCACATGTCACCCTGGCACCCTGACTATTAGCAGGCAGATTCTATCATCTGAGCCACCAGGGAAGTCCATAAAGACTGAAATGCAGTAACTAAAACCTTCACTGTTATGAATGACGCTATTATGTACATTGCATGTATAATAAAATCTACTGCTAAGGGCTTCCCTGGTGGCCCAGTTGCCAAGTCTCTGCACTCCCAGTGCGGGGGTCCAGGTTCACTCCCTGGTCAGGGAACTAGATCCCACATGTCACCCTGGCACCCTGACTAGAGGAGCCTGCATGCTGCAACAAAGACCCAGCACTGTTGTGGGCCAGTGTGAGGAATTCCGCCCTTGGCAGAGGTCATGAGGAAGGGGGCTTTGGTATGCACAAAGGCGTGATGAAGCCTCAGGAAAATCCCCTGCTCCCGAGCATCTAACCCCCAAACCAGAGTCTGTCCTGTACATTCACCTATGGGGGGCTCTCCCTCATAACCATTTCTCTTGGAGAAGGAGTAACCGTGCAGCTCCAAGGCAGTAAA
>SJYC01147361.1:0-16512 GCA_006408675.1 Madoqua kirkii
GTTTGAACATTCTTTGGCATTGCCTTTCTTTGGGATTGGAATGAAAATTGACCTTTTCCAGTCCTGTGGCCACTGCTGAATTTTCCATATTTGCTGGCATATTGAGTGCAGCCCTTTCACAGCATCATCTTTCAGGATTTGAAATAGTTCCACTGGAATTCCATCACCTCCACTACCTTTGTTTGTAGTGAGCCTTCCTAAGGCTTAATTGACTTCACATTCCAGGATGTCTGGCTCTAGGTGAGTGATCACACCATCGTGACTATCTGGGTCTTAAAGACATTTTTTGTACAGTTCTTCTGTGTATTCTTGCTACCTCTTCTTAATATCTTCTGCATCTGTTAGGTCCCTACCATTTCTATCCTTTATTGAGCCCATCTTTGCATGAAGTTTTCCCTTTGTATCTCTAATTTTCTTGAAGAGATCTCTAGTCTTTCCCATTCTGTTGCTTTCCTCTATTTCTTTGCATGATCGCTGAGGAAGGCTTTCTTATCTCTCCTTGCTATTCTTTGTAACTCTGCATTACAATAGGTATATCTTTCCTTTTCTCCTTTGCTTTTCACCTCTCTTCTTTTCGCAGCTATTTGTAAGGCCTCTTCAGACAGCCATTTTGCTTTTTTGCATTTCTTTTTTTGGGTGATGGTCTTAATTCCTATCTCCTGTACAATGTCATGAACAGTATGTAAGGGAAAATAAGTAGCTCATGTTGAAAGAAGTTTTTTAATTTGCCCAAGATCATTTATGAACAAATCAACAATTTTGGACTCTGAAACTGCTTGTTACTCTTTCAAAGCCTCTCTTTGAATATACAGAAGGCAAAATGCCATAATAATATTAAAATCAGTAAAGTCTGTTTCAGACAGTATCTTGTGAGACACTTCCCTTTTACCAATGAAGTCATTTGGATTCAAAGAAAGAGAAAGGTTTATTTTTCTGAGGCCAGCAAAGATCAGTCCTTGAAGTAGATAATCAGAACTCCTAGCTACCAAACTGATACTCTTCTCACTAGAGAGGGATTTTTATTTCACAGCATTATGTTACAGTTCCTTTTCCCCATAGTTTGGACGGTGCTTATTCTATACATTTGCAGACGATGACATCAAGAGAAAAATGGGTGAGTGTTTACACTGATTGATTGAGCATCTATTTTGGATGAGTTGGTTCTGCCTTTGACTCCTCCCCCTAATATGATGTAGCACAGAATAACAGGGATGCTGAGGTCGGAGGTTACTTGACTTACCACCACTGATAGCAGAGCCAGGATTCTCTATTGGTCTGATCAAATTCTATTTGTATGAAACTCTTTGTAAAGTTCAAATGTTTAGTTTTATATCAAATGTTAAACAGTTTGAATTAGAGGATATATTATGCCACCTCATTATTTGTTATATTTTATAATGCTTCTCAAGTTCTTTCATTCTCATTTTCCTCCCAGAAGGCAAGAATAGTTCCTTTGAACTGTTACTGCTACAGTTTTGTTGTGAGTCATTTTGGATGTGTAAATTCTGTGCATTTGGATAGTTCATGAGCTGCTGCAATCTGTTTTGATGATTCTGCCCTGCTAAAGCTCTAAAGCCATGAAGAAAGCAGGAAGGCAATGCATTTGACTTTCTGTAATGCCTTATTAAAAGATGATCATTCACAATGGCTGAATCATATTGAGGTTTGAAAGAAAACAACAGAATTCTGTAAAGCAATGATCCTTCCTTCAATTAGAAACTAAATGAATTAAAAAAGAGATGATCATTCACAGAATTGTGAAATTTAGTTGTTGCTTGAAAATTAATGATATGAGTTTCTTGATGGCACCATAAGGATATATTTATAGTATCTTCATTATTTTGGTTTTGATGTAAGTCAGTACATATTTGGAAATGAGTTTAATGAATTCATGAAAAAAAGCTTAGATTATTCTTATTCAGGTTAGACTCAAACAAGGGAGTAAAGGAATTTAGGTAGATTAAATAGATGATAAACTGTTAGAAAGAGTTATATTAGACTATAGTTGATTTACAATATTGCGTTAGCTTTCAGTTCAGTTCAGTTCAGTTCAGTTCAGTGGCTCAGTGATGTCTGACTCTTTGGGACCCCATGGACTGTAGCATGCCAGGCTTCCTTGTCCATCACCAACTCCTGGAGTTTACACAAACTCACGTCCATTGAGTTGGTGATACCATCCAACAATCTCATCCTCTGTTGTTCTCTTTTTCTCCTGCCTTCTATCTTTCCCAGCATCAGGGTATTTTCAAATGAGTCAGTTCTTCACATCAAGTGGCCAAAGTATTGGAGTTTCAGCTTCAGCATCAGTCCTTCCAGTGAACATCCAGAACTGATTTCCTTTAGGATGGACTGGTTGGATCTCCTTGCAGAAGACTCTCAAGAGTCTTCTCCAACACCACAGTTCAAAAGCATCAATTCCTCGGTGCTCAGCTTTCTTTATAGTCCAACTCTCACATGCATACCTGACCACTGGAAAAACCATAGCCTTGACTAGACAGACCTTTGTTGGCAAAGTAATGTCTCTGCTTTTGAATATGCTGTCTAGGTTGGTCATAACTTTCCTTCCAAGGAGTAAGCATCTTTTAATTTCATGGCTGCAATCACCAACTGCAATGATTTTGGAGCCCCCCAAAATAAAGTCTACCACTTTTTCGACTATTTCGCCATCTATCTGTTTGCCATGACGTGATTGGATCAGATGCCATGATCTTAGTTTCTTGAATGTTGAGTTTTAAGCCAACTTTTTCACTTTCCTCTTTCACTTTCATCAAGAGGCTTTTTAGTTCTTCTTCACTTTCTGCCATAAGGGTGGTGTCATCTGCATATCTGAGGTTATTAATATTTCTTCCGGCAATCTTGATTCCAGTTTGTGATTCTTCCAGCCCAGCGTTTCTCTTGATGTACTCTGCATATAACTTAAATAAGCAGGGATAGTCAGTATTTAATAAGTTAAATACAATATTGTGTTAGCTTTAATTGTTCAGAAAAATGAGTCAGTTATACATATGTTCACTCTTTCTTTAGATTGGTTGCTCATATAGGTCATTATAGAGTATTAAGTAGAGTTTCCTGTGCTATACAGCAGGTTCTTATTAATTATCTATTTTATATATAGTAGTGTGTATATGTCCCAATCTCCCAATGTATCCCTACCTGCCTCCCTATCCCCTGGTAACCATAAGTTTTTTTTTTTTTCTATATCCAGAGTTCTACTAACTCTTAGCAAGGGTTTAAGTAGTCAGATATAGCCTACCAGACAGAAAGAGAAAAGTAGCTTCTCCAGTTTAGAGAAGGAAATAGATGGATGTAGTTCAGTATCTTGGAGTGTTCTTCGAAAGGCAAAACAAACAAAAACACAGCAGGAAAGAGAAGTTCTACTGAAGGATTTTTATATTCAGATCTCACTTTGAATGTTCAATCTGTTGATTCCCTTAGGACCAGTTTTTTTCTTTCTTGAGAGCAAGCTGTAGACAGTTGGCTCTGTTGATTGTGCATCATTTTTTTTTCATGTGTATAGACATTCTTAAGAAAAACACCCTCTAGTCTCAGTTGTTCTTTTTTCTCTGGTTATAGAAAAGTTGCACATCATAAAAAGACTCTATGTATAAATATTTTAGAATAGAAATTATACAACTGTGTGTTGCTTAATATTTAAAGAACTCAGAATAATATGGTTTGATGAAAAGCAATGCACAGAGGGATTAATCTAGAACACAGTGGTCAGCAGAGCTTCCTGAAGTGGTGAAGAACCTGCCTGCCAGTGTAGGAGACCCAAGAGATATGTGTGTGATCCCTGGGTCGCGAAGATCCTCTGGAGCAGGAAATGGCAACCCACTCCAGTATTCTTGCCTGGGAAATCCCATGGACAGAGGAGCCTGGCGGGCTGTAGTCTCATGAGGTCACAGAGTCGGACTTGGCTTAGTGTCTACACACACACACACACACACACACACACACACACACACACACAGTGGCCAGCAAAACACATTCCCAGGCTAAACTGTACTACCTGAAAGTTAAGAATAGTTTTAACATTTTTGTAGGATTAAAAAAAATGTACATATTAGACCTTCAAAACCTAAAGTAATTTATTTTTGACTCTTTATGAGCAAAACTTCCTAACTCTTGACTTAGAATAATGTTTTAAAAAATATTTAAACTTTACAACTTACCTCATTTCTTTTATTAAAATTTTGTCTCCATGAAATGCAAGATGACTTTTTGTTGTGAGTAAATTATTACTAACCCATTTTATAGATGAAGAAATTGAAATTAAGTTACAAGTCCATGATTACTTTGTCTTTCAAATCTGTGGATAATATGAACCTCTAAATTTCATCTACTACATAAAAATATCAAAGCATTGATAATCAATGATTGTGTACAGTGATATTTGGCCTGTGTGTGAATAAGGTAGCAAGATGAATAAAACTTCCATTTATATCCATATAATACACTTTACTCAAATAAAATGTAGATAAACCTTTGACTTGACAGAATGTTTGTAGTAACATCTACACTGTTGACATGAGCCAAATGCAAACTAAGCATATACTATTATTGTTAAAAAGGAATTCTAGCATAAAGACATGCATAGCCCTTTGGAAATCTCTACTGGGGGCAACTTTGTCCTTCCACAGCCCCAAACTGTGAAAATAGCTGAAAATTCAAGAGGCATTCAATAACACACGCCTGTGTAGTAAATGTGTTGGAATTCATTCATGGCAATGGAAAGTTAATGTGAAACAAACATTTAAGGTAGAAACTGGAATGTCCTCAGGGAAATATAAAATTTAGTATAAGAAAGACTAAATTCACCATATTCTCTGGACCAGTAAATGCAATTATACAAAATATGTGATGAACTCTGAAAACCGATGAATAGTGAAAATTTCCTAAAGTGCGGGTGACACACAGCGAGTGAGTAACAGACTCTGTGTCTTCATTATAATATAATCAATAATATGGATAATGATTTAGGGAGCCTCGCTAGCAAATATGTGAATGGCACAACGCTGGAAGAGGAATATCTCATTCAACAGTAGTGGGTTTTATTAGTCTGTACCAATATATGTTCATCTTCTGTACATTTTGCCTGGAAATATTGTAATATATATGTTTCAGTCAGCTAGAAACTGTGAAGTTTCAGAATACCAGTTTGCAACAACAGCTGTTTTAGATATTTTGCTTGACAGGATTTTTATCTCAGGTGACTCTTCTAAATGTCCAGGTTAATGAAAGCACAGTCCCAGTTTACTTAGCAGCAGTCATTAAATCTATAATTCAATAAATTAAAAAAATGATAATTTATATAAAACATGTATACAGATACTCACACTTGACAGGAACCTTTTTTTTTTTTGAGTCAAACAAGGTCACTAAGAACTGAAAACGGTGTGTGTGTGTTCAGTCGTGTCTGACTCTTTATGACTCCAGGGACTGTAGCCTGCCAGGCTCCTCTGTCTATGCGATTTTTCAGGCAAGAAAACTGGAGAGAGTTGCTATGCCCTCCTCCAGGAGATCTTCCTGACCTAGGGATTAAACCCACATCCCTTGCATCTCCTGCACTGGAGGGCAGATTCTTTACCACTAGCACCACATGGGAAGCCCAGACACAGTAGTACATATATGCACTGTGATCAGCTTAAGGTCTTCGGTGGTATTTAGCCTATGGGGGCAGATCAAAAGGCTGTAAAATCTGTATGTTAATCATTTGATCCTTCTGTTTTAACTCCTGGATGAAAGCAACCTAAAATACTACTTTTTGGCTATTTCCAAAATGGTCTGGACTTTTTCATGTAGCTCTTAACATTCTAAGGGTTTAAAAAAGAAGAGAACACTCATGTGGTTAAAAAAATTTTTTTTTTCAACTAAAGTAAAACTTTCTTAGGTCATATACTAACAATCTCTTTATTCTGATGCTCTTTAATCCTTTTTGTAAGGGTCACTGTGAGTCCAAGAACTTCTTGAACAGGAGATGTCTCTGACCTAGACTTATTAGATGAGCTGTATTGTAGACGTGCCAATTGTCCATTGTGTTTCCCAGAATAGTGAAAAAGAAAAAAAAAAAAAAAAGAGAAAGGTAATTCTCAGAATAAAAGTATGTAGACGCAAATATTCAGCTTACTAATTTGTAAACTTTCTTCTGTAATAATATAGCTAACTCAGAAAATTATGATAGGAGGTATGAAGTAAACTAAAGAAGCCAAAGAAATCTTAAAGTTAAGAATATTGCTGTATACTGAAAAATAATCAAAAAAACAGAAAGCACTATCAGATAAAGTTGCTTCTTTGAAAAGACTCATAAAATCACCATTTATTGACCAGACTGTTGAAGAAACTTAAAGAATATTTTAAAATATTAGGCAAACAGAGAGCTTCACTACAGCTATATGTAAACATTTTGCAATAAATCTGTGTACGTATAACCTACAACATCTGATTAAAAAATTTTAAACATAAGTGCTGCACATAATTTGATGGCAAGCTGATATGAACAGTGTAAGAAAGGGAAATTTTTTACAGATGCTTGACGTTGGGACCAAATTCTATTGCTTTGGCAGCTATTTTTAGTATGACTTTTTAATTTTAAAAAATTTTATTGTATCAAGAACACTTAGTATGAGATCTGCCCTCAATTTATGTTTTCTCCTAATGAGTAAGAGTACATTTTTTTGGTAGATAGATTACGTTCCCCTGGGATTTATATGAAAGACGTGCTTCCTAGCAAGCTTGCTTTCTTCCATTTCCCTCTTATCGTAACACCACAAATAGACTGCTTATGGCTTTCATCTACAAGTTATTTTGCTGCTACTGTTTAATTCATTTTATTTATAAGCTGAATAGAGTGGCCTGTACTTTTCAGCACTCACTGTTATAAATAATCAATAAAAATATAAAGAAATAGTATTAATTTACTTAGTAATGCATATAATATAGGCATAACAATTTTGTATTGATATTATCTCATTTTTTTGGCCACACTGCTCAGTGTATGGGACCTTAGTTCCTTGCCCAGGATCTGAACTCATATCCCCTGCAATAGAAGCATGGAGTCCTAACCACTATTTCTCCAGGGAAGTCCCTATATTTTCTCATTGAATCCACACAACAGCCTCTTGGTAAACATGATTCACCCCTTGCAGATGCTCAAACTGAGGCTAAGGGAAGTTTGATAAACTTGGCAAACTCTGAGCTGCTGCTGCTGCTGCTAAGTCACTTCAGTCATGTCCGACTCTGTGAGACCCCATAGACGGCAGCCCACCAGGCTCCCCTGTCCCTGGGATTCTCCAGGTAAGAACACTGGAGTGGGTTGCCATTTCCTTCTCCAAAGCATGAAGGTGAAAAGTGAAAGTGAAGTCACTCAGTCGTGTCCAACCCTCAGTGACTCCATGGACTCCAGCCTTCTAGGCTCCTCTATCCATGGGATTTTCCAGGCAAGAGTACTGGAATGGGATGCCATTGCCTTCTCCGCAGACTCTGAGCTAGTAAGTACTTAAATTTAATGATAAACCAAATCAGGTACTCCAGAGCCCGTATTTTTGATGCTTTTATTTTTCATATGGTATATCTGAGTAAGACTCAAATCTTTTTTGTTATTCAGTCAACCAAAGATAAATGAATTTGGGGTGAAAGTAGCACAAAATCGAGCCACCAACAAAAAGAGAGAGAGAATGCATTATTTTTTTCTATCAAGAAATGAGAGGGAAAGTCTCCATATCTTGGGAAAGACCTTTTGCTTCACATGGGGTACTCATAAGGAAATCTCAGCAGTTAGTGTCGGCCAGCTTCCTACATCCAGGAGAGCTCCACAAAGCCTTACTTTAGGGAATCAGTCTGTGGCATTCAAATCTAGTAGGTTCAGTGTGCCAACAACCATCACCCTATTTTTCAATCAATTTCAGGATGAAATGTTAGGGAAAGTAAGTCAGAGGAGCCCTGAAAGTAGATCAGAGGAAGCTATTTCAAAAAATGCAATTGTCAGTTGCTCAGAGTTATGTCTGCCTCTTTGTGACCCCATGGACTGGAGCACACCAGCTCCCCTGTCCATGGATTTACCATTCAAGAATACTGGAGTGGGTAGGCATTCCCTTCTCCAGGAGATGTTCCTGACTCAAGGGTTGAACCTGGGTCTCTGGCCTTGCAAGCAGATTCTTTACTGTCTGAGCCACCAGGGAACATTCACTTTTCTGAATGTGGCACCTAAGTGAGATCGTGCTTTCCTTGGTGATTACTCTGCTCTCCATGTCTGGCACATGTTTTGACTAAAAGAAAATACGGTGAACAATAACTTAAAATAGCCAATATTCCTGGAGGCAAGACTCTTGTCCTATCACATCTTGCCATGTATACCTCCAAAAGGGTCACAATATTCCTTTACTAAAATAGCTAAGCCAACAGCAACATGAATATTTTTGATTCATCAGAGCAAAATCTATGCTAGGAATAGTTGCAGTGCAAATTTACAAATTTATACTCAGATTAACGAAGGTTGCTGCTGCTGCTAAGTTGCTTCAGTCGTGTCCGACTCTGTGTGACACCATAGACGGCAGCCAACCAGGCTCCCCCGTCCCTGGGATTCTCCAGGCAAGAACACTGGAGTAGGTTGCCATTTCCTTCTCCAATGTATGAAAGTGAAAAGTGAAAGTGAAGTCGCTCAGTCGTCCAACTCCTAGCGACCCCATGGACTGCAGACTTCCAGACTCCTCCTTCCACGGAATTTGCCATTTGGCACCCCACTCCAGTACTCTTGCCTGGCAAATCCCATGGATGGAGGAGCCTGGAAGGCTGAAGTCCATGGGGTCGCTAGGAGTCAGACACAACTGAGTGACTTCATCTCAAATCTTGACATTATCTTTTCCTTCTAGCTAAAGTCTCAAAATTTTTATTATTCTGGTCATTAACAAGAGGCATTAATTACCATTTTTACCAGAAGACATACATTTCTGTTTCAAAGTGAAATTTTAAGAAAAGAAAGCAATAGTCTTTGGAATAGTTTTGGATGCAATAGTCTTTCAAAATTAACACTATAATTTCTATATAATTTCTATGCTTGACTCAGGTGTTCATGGAAACAATTATGATGAATTCATCTTCCCAATATAATAAAAATAGATGATGTTCAGTTACACTTATGATGGGTTAGGCACTGTGCCAGGCATTTATCATGTATTACTCATTCAGTGCTCTTATTAACTTATGTATAAGATAGTTTAATTATTTTAACTTTCAGTTCAGTTCAGTCACTATGTCCTGTCCGACTCTTTGTGACCCCATGAATTGCAGCACGCCAGGCCTCCCTGTCCATCACCAACTCCTGGAGTTCACCCAAACCCATGTCCATCGAGTCAGTGATGCCATCCAGTCATCTCATCCTCTGTCATCCCCTTTTCCTCTTGCCTCCAATCCTTCTCAGAATCAGAGTCTTTTCCAATGAGTCAACTCTTTGCATGAGGTGACCAAAGTACTGGAGTTTCAGCGTTAGCATCATTCCTTCCAAAGAACACCCAGAGCTGATCTCCTTTATACTGGACTGGTTGGATCTCCTTGCAGTCCAAGGGACTCTCAAGAGTCTTCTCCAACACCACAGTTCAAAAGCATCAATTCTTCGGCACTCAGCTTTCTTCATAGTCCAACTCTCACATCCATACATGACCACTGGAAAAACCATAGCCTTGATAGATGGCCCTTTGTTGGCAAAGCAATGTCTCTGCTCTTCAATATGCTATCTAGGTTGGTCATAACTTTCCTTCCGAGGAGTAAGTGTCTTTTAATTTCGTGACTGCAGTCACCATCTGCAGTGATTTTGGAGCCCTCCCAAAATGAAGTCTGACACTGTTTCCACTGTTTTCCCATCTATTTCCCATGAAGTGGTGAGACCGGATGCCATGATCTTTGTTTTCTGAATGTTGAGCTTTAAGCCAACTTTTTCCATTCTCCTCTTTCACTTTGATCAAGAGGCTTTTTAGTTCCTCTTCCCTTTCTGCCATAAGGATGGTGTCATCTGCATATCTGAAGTTATTGATATTTCTCCCGGCAATCTTGATTCCAGCTTGTGCTTCTTCCAGTCAGTGTTTCTCATGATGTACTCTGTATATAAGTTAAACAAGCAGGGTAACAATATACAGTCTTGACATGCTCGTTTTCCTATTTGGAACCAGTCCGTTGTTCCATGTCCAGTTCTAACTGTTGCTTCCTGACCTCCATACAGGTTTCTCAAGAGGCAGGTCAGGTGGTCTGGTATTCCCATCTCTTGAAGAATTTCCCACAGTTTATTGTGATCCACACAGTCAAAGGCTTTGGCATGGTCAATAAAACAGAAATAGATGTTTTCTTGGAACTCTCTTGCTTTTTTGATGATCCAGCAGATGTTGGCCATTTGATCTCTGGTTCCTCTGCCTTTTCTAAAACCAACTTGAGCATCTGGAAGTTCATGGTTCACATATTGCTGAAGCCTGGCTTGGAGAATTTTGAGCATTACTTTACTAGCATATGAGATGAGTACAATTGTGCGGTAGTTTGAGCATGCTTTGGCATTGCCTTTCTTTGGGATTGGAATGAAAACTGACCTTTTCCAGTCCTGTGGCCACTGCTGAGTTTTCCATATTTGCTGCCATACTGAGTGCAGCACTTTCACAGCATCATCTTTTAGGATTTGAAATTGCTCAACTGGAATTCCATCACTTCCACTAGCTTTGTTCGTAGTGATGCTTTCTAAGGTCCACATGACTTCAATGCTTCTATCGCCAGTCACATCCACAATGGCTATTGTTTTTGCTTGGCTCTATCCCTTCATTCTTTCTGGAGTTATTTCTCCACTGATCTCCAATAGCATATTGGCCACCTACCGACCTGGGGAGTTCCTCTTTCTGTATCCTATCATTTTGCCTTTTTATACTGTTCATGGGGTTCTCAAGGCAAGAATACTGAAGTGGCTTGCCACTCCCTTCTCCAGTGGACCACATTCTGTCAGACCTCTCCACCATGACCCTCCCGTCTTGAGTGGCCCCACATGGCATGGCTTAGTTTCACTGAGTTAGACAAAGCTGTGGTCCTAGTGTGATAATATTGACTAGTTTTCTGTATTATGGTTTCAGTGTGTCTGCCCTCTGATACCCTCTTGCAACGCCTGCTGTCTTACTTGGGTTTCTCTTACCTTAGATGTGGGGTATCTCTTTATGGCTGTTCCAGCAAAGTGGAGCTGCTGCTCCTTACCTTGAACGAGGGGTATCTCTTTACCACCGCCCTCCTGACCTTGAACATGGAGTAGCTCCTCTAGGCCCTCCTGTGCCCACACAGCCACTGCTCCTTGGACATGGGGTTGCTCCTATCAGCAACCACCCCTTACCTCAGACATGAGGTAGCTCCTTTCGGCTGCTCCTGCCCTCGGACATGGGGTAGCACCACTTGGCCGCCGCCCCTCAGGTATGGGGGTCCTCTTGGCTTCTGTCCTTGATTTTGGATGTGAGGTACCTCCTCTAGGCCACACAGCCGCCAACTCTTGTGCACTGTAGCAGCAGCCCGTGCTTACTCTTGCCTGGAAAATTCCATGGACTAGAGGCTCCTCAGAGCCTGGTAAGCTCTAGTCCATGGGGTCGCAAAGAGTTGGACACGACTGAGCAACTTCACTTTATTTTTACTTTACAGAAGAACTAATAGAAGCTCAGAGAAATCAATGTGCCTAAGTTCGTATATCCAGTGGAGTGATAAAAAATAATTGTAATCCAAATAGTTGATTTTACATCCCATGTTCTTAACAGCTATTCTATACTGCCTATAAAAATGTAATGGTACAAAAATATTTTAATGGTAAAATATTAAAGCAAAAACTAAAAAAATGACCTTCCATCAACCCTGTTATTGATATCAATTATTCATTTCCTTTCTCATTATTTTCCCTCATATATTTTCCCTTTTACATGTATTTGAAATAGTATCATATATGCCATTTTATAGTTTCTTTTCATGTAAACAGATAACACAGTTTCTATGATAGATTATTTTGGAAATCATAATTTTAATGTTTGCTTAAATCCCCTACCTTGAACTTCGAAGTTATTGCCAACCTGATGTTGTTGTATTTAAAGCTTTACTTTGTGTTATTTCCTGAGAAAAAGCTACCAGGAAAGTGACTCTTGGGTCATGTTTTTTGTGTATGTGTGTAGATGTGTAGATGCTCAAACTGTATACTTACAGATGAGATCCAGATGATCTTTCTGAGTTTTTTTTTTTTTTTTTTGCACTGTTGTGGAGCACTGATGATTCTTTAAGAGCATCTGCTTGTGGCATATGATTAACATTATATGATTGATGCTTAGTGGAAGGTTCTCTTTGCTCTCATTACTATATGTCAGTTTTCTTTGACCATTGTGCCCTATTGAACCTGTCTAATAGAGGCAGACTTGTTCTTTCCCAAGGTGTGGAAGGAACCATGTTTCACTACAAGGAGATCTTTAATCATTATCATCTGTCCTCTTGAAGTATATGCTAATTAACATCATAAGGAAATGCTTGTAAAGCATCGTTCTGTTCTTTAATAAAACCTGATAAAAGTTAAGATTCACAGCAGTACACACACAAGATACATAAGATAATTAGCTGATATTAGTGTTTAAATCTCAAAAACAGATATAATTTAATAGGTCTAAATTCATACAGCTACTAATAACAATAGAGCAAAGAGATCTTTGAAATGGATCTCATGCTTCTCCTATGTGATCTTGGACCAACTTTTTTACTCTAGATTTTGCTCTAGCAAATAGCTACTCCTGATAAATCTATGGCATATCCAAACTTGGAAATAAAGAATCTATGTGATTCTTTCTATCAAGCAGAAAACATGGTTTCAATCCCTGGGTCAGGAAAATACTCTGAAAAAGGAAATGGCAACCTACTCCAGTATTCTTGCCTGGGACAGAGGAGCTTATTGGGTTAAAGCCTATGGAACCACGATGAGTTGGACATGACTTAGCAACTAAACAACAATAAACTCTGCGTGAGACAACTCTTGAAGAGGTGCTGGTATACAAAGGTGTGTGTGCTAATCCCTTCAGTCATTTCTGATTCATTGTGGACTGACATGCTCTCTTCCAGGGTATCTTCCCAACCCAGGGATCTAACTGTGTCTCTTACATCTCCTACATTGGCAGGTAGGTTCTTTACCACTAGCATCACCTGAGAAGTCCCCAATACTCTCTTCTTTACACCCCGGGGAGATCTGCAGTGCATTCTACTTAGTTCCCAGAGGCCCTCTTTTGTGTGTCCTTGTTGTGTGCTCATTGGTGAACAGATCCAAATCACACTTCTCAGTTTGTTTTTCTTCTTTCCTATTTTCCTCTTTCAATTTCGTAAATCCTGTTGCTTGAGGTGATTTCCAAAATTAAACTTAAGCTAAAATGTGGATAATTTCTGTGTTTAATTCAAATATATAGTAAGATTTAAAAGGAGAGTTTAGGATAAAAATTCTGAAACTTAAGATAACAGCAGTTTCCAATATAAGTATTCTTTTGGTTATTCAGAATTTTCATGCATATTAATATATTTTCTTCAGAAAACCGCATGAACTATGTTGTTTTTGTACGTGAGGATTTGTACATTTCCTTATAGATACTTTAAAATGGCTCCGTGGCTAAGATGATAAAAGAATCTATCTGAAATGCAGGATACCTGGGTTCTATCCCTGGGTTGGGAAGATCTCCTGGAGAAAGGTATGACTACCCACTCCAGTATTCTTGCCAGGAGAATCCCATGGATAGAGGAGCCTGGCAGGTTACAGTCCATGGGGTCGCAAAGAGTTGGACATGACTAAGCAACTAACGCTTTTATATTCGAAGCATTGTAGTGGGCTGCCGTCTATGGGGTTGCAGAGAGTTGGACACAAATGAAGCGACTGAGCAGCAGCAGCAGCAGCAGCAGTGCACCCAGAGAAGGCAATGGCACCCCACTCCAGTGTTCTTGCCGGGAGAATCCCAGGGATGGAGGAGCCTGTTTGGCTGCAGTCCATGGGGTCTTGAAGAGTCAGACATGGCTGAGCGACTTCACTTTCACTTTTCACTTTTATGTATTGGAGAAGGAAATGGCAACCCACTCCAGCGTTCTTGCCTGGAGAATCCCAGGCATGGGGGAGCCTGGTGGGCTGCAGTCTCAGGGTTGCACAGAGTTGGACACGACTAAAGCAACTTAGCAGCAGCAGCAGCAGCAGCAGCAGCAGCAGCAGCACACCACATGGATTCACTTGACTTTCTTACTCTTTCCTAATTTTTGAATATTATCATAGATTTGCAAAGATTGTCATTTAATAAGATATTTGCATAAATATCAGAATAAAACGAAGACAATAGAGCTATCTTTCTGCTGGGAACTTTGTATTATATTATTTTCAATCATTGGTGTATGAGAGTTCTCCCTTTGCTACACTGTCTTTGTTACTCTGTGTGTTCTTGTGTATAATTTGAAGGGAAAATGGTGTCTATATTTATTCATAGGTATTTACATGTTTGATAGTAAACTTGAGAATTATTTAGGGTTTTTCTTATTCAATTGGCTATTTGTACCTTTTTATGAATTAATTTAAGTATTAGAATAGCAATTAACAAAGAAAAAGTTTCAACTGTTTATAAAGCAGAGGATAATTAATTATGAAAAAGATAATATTAGTTTTAAAGATAATATTATAGTTATCTTCAGTATTTAAGATTATATTAAAGGTAATATTAGTTAAATAAAAATTATTTAAACCCTGCATTCACACACAGAGAGATGGGTATTCATAGAAACTAAACCTGCCGGATAGAATTGTTCCAAGTATTTTAATCTTAAAAGGACATAAGAATACAAAGTATTAAGAATCATCACAGAACAAAGAGGAATCTTAAAAAAAATGTATCACTATATTTCATTTCTTCACTGATCCGCATGTACATGCAAGCTGACATGTACAAACAAATTTCTTTTCATGCACAAATATGGGGACTATGGGTCCCAGGAATATTAAACATGGGAGATGAATATTAAGGAGATAAGATTGGAAAAGGTCAGTTTTCATTTCAATCCCAGAGAAAGGCAATGCAAAGAATGTTCAAACTACTGCACAGTTGCACTCAATTCACGTGCTAGCAAAGTAATACTCAAATTCTCCAAGTGAAGCTTCAACAGTATGTGAACCAAGAATTTCCAGATGTTCAAGGTGGATTTAGAAAACGCAGAGGAATCAGAGATCAAATTGCCAACATCCGTTGGATCATCAAAAAAGCAAGAGAGTTCCAGAAAAACATCTACTTCTGTTTCATTGATTACATCAAACCTTTGACTGTGTGGATCACAGCAAACTGGAAGATTCTCCAAGAGATGGAAATACTAGACCATCTTACCTGCCTCCTGAGAAATCTATATGCAGGTAAGGAAGCAACAGTTAGAACTGGTCATGGATAGCAGCCATTCTGACTGGTGTGAAATGGTGATTTGCATTTATCTGATAATGAGTGATGTTGAGCATCTTTTCATGTGTTTGTTAGCCTTCTGTATGTCTTCTTTGGAGAAATGTCTGTTTAGTTCTTTGGCCCACTTTTTGATTGGGTCTTTTATTTTTCTGGAATTGGGCTGCAGGAATTGCTTCTATATTTTTAAGATTAATTCTTTGTCCGTTGCTTCGTTTGTTATTATTTTCTCCCATTTTGAAGGCTGTCTTTTCACCTTGCTTATAGTTTCCTTTGTTGTGAAGTGAAGTAAGCCAGAAAGAAAAACACCAATACAGTATACTAACGCATATATATAGAATTTAGAAAGAAGGTAATGATAACCCTGTATGGGAGACAACACAAGAGACACAGATGTATTGAACAGTATTTTGGACTCTGTAGGAGAGGGCAAGGGTGGGATGATATGGGAGAATGGCATTGAAACATGTAAAATGTCATATGTGAAACAAATTGCCAGTCCAGGTTTGATGCATGATACAGGGTGCTTGGGGCTGGGGCATCCCAGAGAGATGGGATGGGGAAGGAGGTGTAAGTGGGGTTCAGGATGAGGAACACATGTACACTCACGGTGGATTCAAGTCAGTGTATGGCAAAACAAATATAATATTGTAAAGTAAAATAAATAATTTATAAGAAATTAAAATAAAATGTGGTAAATAACATGTAACACACATAAGAAGAATTGGACATGGAACAACAGACTGGCTCCAAATTGAAAAGAAGTATGTCAGGGCTATGTCACCCTGCTTATTTAACATGCAGAGTATATCATGTGAAATGCATGCACAGAGCACAAACTAGGATCAAGATTGCAGGGAGAAATATTGATAACCTCAGATATGCAGATGACACCACCCTTATGGCAGAAAGAGAACTAAAGATCCTCTTGATAAAAGTAAAAAGGAGGGTGAAAAAGTTGGCTTAAAGCTCAACATTCAGAAAACCAAGATCATGGCATCTGGTCCCATCAGTTCATGGCAAATAGATGGGGAAACAATGGAATCAGTGAGAGACTTTATTTTGGGGGTGGGGGGGT
>SJYC01147364.1:0-18507 GCA_006408675.1 Madoqua kirkii
TGTTATACATTAACTTACTTCATCCACTCAAATAATCATCATGAAATTATAAAATACTAAAGGAATTCTATGTAAATATTTAATAACTTCTACTAGCAAGGCAAAGCTATAAGCTCTAATAAGACATTAACTTGGATTTTCCCAACTTCCTTCATCTTGTGGACTCAATATAGTTAAGTTTTGAGTTTTGATTTTTGTTGTTAGTGAATTCCTATGCATCATGCCAAATGACACACACACACACACACACACACACACACATATATACATACATACATACATACATACATACAATAATATGCTAATATAATAACACACAGGAGTAATTTTTTTTTTGCAATAAACTAAGGTTACTTTTGTTCCTGTTTTTCCTCTATATCATTTCAGCAACCACAGAAAGTCTGGACATTGTAAAACCAAGCCTAGAATTAACTCTTTAGCAAAGATTCTACTTTTTGATGATGTCAAAGCCTTGATTTAACTGTGTATGTCTTTGTGTCTGTGTGTCCACAAAAGGATTCTTTGCAGACAGAGCAAGAATCCCTTTGGATGACTAGGCTGTGTTTCATATTAAAGGCCACAAATCCTTTGATTTTCATCTAGCCTATCTCTTCTTTATACAAGTGAGAAAACTGAAAACCAGCAAGATCCATTAACTTATGTAATGTCATGCAGTTAATTAGTGGCAGTACTGTTTTCTATAATTTATTAATCCAAAGGCTACAGTTCAGGTGAGATTTGAGAACATACTGGGTTTTTATAGTTGACATTGTTTTCCTTCTTTCGTAGAAAGCCCTGAGATTTGAAGTCACACTGTGTGGGGCCTTTCACATCCTCCCAGTAGACTGAATAAATGGCAGCAAATTACATGCAATGTTATTTCAAGATCATAAGATATTTTAAAAACAGATGGCAGTATACATGAAAGATCACAGGAGATAGCAGTTCACAGCAGTAATTAAAAGGATCCTGTACAATAAAAAAGGCTTTTAAATTAAGCAGTAAACTTTACATAATTAGGAGCTCTTTTTGTCATTGTTCCTGTTTGCACAGACTTTAGACAGGAAGTATTTTTTCTGTCAGTAGTTTTTTTTCCCCTATATTTTATGCAGAGAAGTCATTTGAATGTTGTTCCCAGTCAGAGATCGGAAGAGGAGAGTGAAGTTGAATTACTAAAGTTCAATAGTTAAAGAATTTTCCTAAGACCCCGTGGTGAGCCCATTCTATCATCTGAGAAACATGGCAGTAATATCTACCACAATGATAGAATTGCTTTGAGGAAGAAATGTCATGGAAATTCTTTGAGAAATTAATCATGTCCATGCCATGGCATCAGAATATATCTCACCAATTTGTGGTTCTGAAAATGTGCTTTGTTTCTAAAACAAAGAAGAAACCAAATGAGGAAAAAGAATCTGATACAAATTTCATGAATTGATTTGTTAAATTGTACAAGTAGAGACAGATATTAAGAAATGGTCAGGACTTTTAAAGTCAACTCGTCCAAGATTTTCAATCTTTTATTTTAACACTTTCTAACCAAATACTATGGCCCCATCACTGAGTGAAGTACTTACCAGTGATGGCAAAGACCAATTCAGGTACCTAAGGCACTTGTGTAAATATGTTTTAAGAGTATGGCATATGAATTCAAATCACCTTTTATGGATTAAAAGAATTAAGTGCTTAGGATGGGAGAAGATAGGCATATTGTGGTAGAATACAGAATATTTAGAAATCCTTCTGTGGAAACTAATTTCATCCCTATGTAACAAGGATACCTATGTAGTGTCCTATTGCTATATGTAGGATTTTTATTTCAGCCTCCCTTGATGTAACTCTCTACTAATCTCCAGGTTTTTGCTTGCAGACTTGCCTGGTCTTCATTTTTGACTTGCCAGAGTCTTGCTAAATTGCGATCTTTCAGCTCCTTCATCATTTGAGACCTACCACTTTATTCTCTCTTTGATATTATTGAATGGAAAGTCTTTCAGGTTCAGGGTAGTATTATGTCAGGAGACTAAAAAGCAACACAATTGCTACAAATACTGAGCTTCTGTCCGTCATTAATATTCCAGAAATGAAAAGGAAGTTTCACTTTTCCAACTACATAACGAAAGCTAGATTTCAGGGTGGCATGAAGTGCAGGTGACATTCTTATTCACTTTAAAATTTCGCACCCATTTATGATGTATCTAGATGGGTTGCCCAGATTTCTTTCCTTTAAAGAACTTTCCCTCATCATCCCAGGCAGTTGTGTTGGGCCTGTCCAGTAGCACCATACCCTTTGCCTGGGCTAATCAGGGGCCTTTCAGACAGGTAGTGATATCTCAGCAACAGGATCGAGAGTGCCTTTGCTGGAGTCACAGGCTGTGAACATGGAGTTCTCTTTGGCCATGTTCCCTCACCTCATGGAAGAAGCATTTGACATAACTGAACTCACACTAAGGAAGTCGAAGTGAGAGATGAACAGTTCAGAACCCTGATGGCCTCACTAGGGCACCTGATACAGCCCACCTAGATGATGGATGCTGTTGTTGTTCAGTTGCTAAGTTGTACCCAACTCTTTGGTGATCCCATGGACTGTAGCCCTCCAGGCTCCTCGGTCTATGAGATTTCCCAGACAAGAACATTGGAGTGAAAAAAAAAAAGAGAGAGAGAGAGAGTACTGGAGTGGATTGCTATTTTAACTCCAGGGGATTTTTTTGTGATCAAGGGTTAGAATCTAGGTGTCCTGCATTGCAGGCAGATTCTTTACCACTGAGCCACTTAGGAATCCAGATGATGGATACTCTTGTTTATTTATTAAAACACTTTTTTCTTCCTCTCTCTTAAGAACTTGAAAAGTGAAAATTCTGACAAAGGAATTATTGAACATAACTAGAGATTCTAGTATCAGGCCTTTAAATGTGTCTTTGAGCTTTAACAGATATACAAGTTATCAATGTACAGATGGCTCTTCTACTAAATTGTAACTTAAGTGCTAAATTGTGGCCCTGTTCCCCAGTTAGCTATCCCTGAAGAGAGTCTACCTATCTTTCTGAGGACTAGGGTGCAATTCAATAGGTGTTTCCCAGTGAAGGTCATGCCTACCAAGTGAAGTATGATTTATTTAGGTATGGAGGGATGGGGCGTATTTTGTGTGGAACTAGAATGAAAAACCTGTGTCAAAAAGTAAGGCACATTCTCAGTTGATTAAAAAATGACAATCTGATAATTTCATCTTTGGAAAGAGCTTAACTGATTGTGCCCCAGAGAGGAAAAGAATGCTGCCCCATTACTAAAGGTGGTCAAGCAGAAGGCTGCATAATCTTTGCTTGAAGAATTAGCAGAGGAAATTCAGGCACTGAGTAGGAAATGGGGGCTTCAGATTCTTTGCAAAACACTTATTTTTTTTCAAAATACATAGATAAGTAATAAGGGAAGATAGTGATATAAACTGCTATATTTGCTTCTGTTTGAACAGAGGGTCTTGTCCCCTGAGCATATGGGTCCTTTGTAGAAGCCATGATGATACTTCAAAATAAGTCTTTCTGGCAAGAAGGAAGCACGTCTATTTCAATTTGTAGGAAGAATACATCAATCAAAAACACGATCCAGCAAATCTTAGACACAGGCCACTTGTTAAGCAAACAGTACAGGACACCCAGAAAGTCCAGCTCAGTCAGACCAAATTCTGTCACTGGATTTGAAAGAAGTAGCATTTTAGATCTATAATCATAGTGATTACTGATATCATGCAATTTATATCTGAGAGACAAATTAATGCAGGCATGCTAAAGCTGCTGAAAGATAAAAAAGCAAGAAGGCAGTTCCATGAAAAACCTTGCCAACCAGAAGAAAGCAGGGAACGAGTTAGACATCACTGATCATCAGAGAGATGGAACTTCGGGAAATAACTAACACTAATGGTTAACATTTAGGCAAGAATTTGGCTGCTGGTTCTTTGATCATTTCAATGGATTAACAAAACATCACAAAGGAAAGGCAAAAAATGTTTGATTTGTGAGACAGATGTTTATCTCGTCTTTATAGAGAAGAGATATTTAACAATGTGAGGAAATATTTAACATCACCAAACAAACAGAGCCACAAACCCATGTATATATAGATGTATATGTGAGCTTCCCTGGTGGCTCAGTGGTAAAGAATCCACCTGCCAATGCCGGAGATGCAGGTCTGACTCCTGGTCTGATAAATTCCAGATGGAGAAGGAAATGACAACCCATTCCAGTATTCTTGTCTGGGAAATCTCATGGACAGAGGAACTTGTGGGCTAGAGTCCATGTGGTCACAAAGAATCAGGCATGACTTAATGACTGAAAAACAATAAAAACAACAACATAGATGTATATGTAATTTGTGTCTATATATGTGCATATATATGATATATATGTACATACACAAATGCCACTCTCCTGCATTCTAATGTAAACTACACTTAAGATAGAATCTTTTATTTATTCTTGCCTGGAGAATCCCCTTGGACAGAGGAGCCTGGTGGTCTACAGTCCATGGGGTTGCAAAGCGTTGGACATGACTGAGCAACTAAGCACAGCACAGTGTCAATAAATATTTCCTAAATAAATTAATGAATGCTTTCTATTTCAGAGGCTGGGATAACAGTGGAAAATTCAATATACAATTTCTAAGTAAATTGTTTTAGTTGTTCACAGACTGGAGTCAGCGCTGTTACAAATTCCAATTCCATAATTTGGAACAACTCAGAGTTTATAGTTCAGTAGAGTGGATTTGCCCCTATTCTAAGTGAGCATGCTGGATATTTCTAGTTTCCTGGTGCTCTTGTTGTTTAGTCGCTAAGTCGTGTCTGATTCTTTTGCAACTCCATTGAGTGTAGCGCACCAGACTCTTCTGCCTATGGGATTTCCTAGGCAAGAATACTGGAGTGGGTTGGCATTTCCTTCTCCAGGGGATCTTCCCAACCCAGGGACTGTAGCTGCATCTCCTGCATTGGTAGGCATTCTTAGTTGCTGTTATTCACTGCTGGCCCAAAGAATGTTCAAGATGCCTCGCAAGTTTCTGAATGAATGTATCAAAATCCATCTTCATGGGAACTGAGACAGCTATTTTCATTGCTCATAGCTTTAAAAAAAAATCTCTTTGTGGTTCTTTAGCTTTGAAACTGATAGACAAATAATATATGGGTAAGGAAGGAATTAAATAAAATATGGTAAAACCACTTTACTTGAAAGGAGAAAGTTGATGATTGGTAAGAAAAGTGAGGAAAAAAGGTCTACTTTGACCTGCTGTTGTTTTACAGACATAATTGCCCCTTGTGAAAAAAGTACAAACTTTAGACTGGGAAATTTTCATAAGTTAACCAGAGTGCAAGGTTGTTAAGTAGGGAAACAAATTAAGTTATCTATTTCAATGCTTAAACCTGCTATTTTTTTTCTTTAAAGACCCAATGTTCATTTTAGCTTTGTATAATAGTATTATCCTCCCCATGGGTAGCTAATTAATATATAATCCAATTGAAATATTTTATATACAACAAGCTAATTTATGAAGATATTTAAAAGTTTTCTGCTAGTTATATTTACAGTGAATTTGTGATTTCATTCACAAATTATATAAATTAATATAAAATATAAATGCATAAATGTGAATATGCATGCACTCACACAAGCATATGTACACACATACAGATTAGTACATAGGCATACTTGGGCCAGAGTCTTCCTTATTTGTTAACTTGATATCTGGATGTACTAAATTGAGAATAATATAAGACAGAAAACATTTCCAAAATATAAAATCTCTTGTTGGCCTTAAAATTCAAAAATTTAGGGCATTATTTGGCACATTATAAGTTGAAGAACTGACAAAAGTTAGTTTTTATTAATAATATTTTTAGAAGATTATAATACACATGGTACAAAATTAAATCTCTTATTATACCTGACCTTGAAGATATTGCCGTGGCTTAATGTTAGATTTCACATGGAAGACTTGCATCCTTTTGTTCATTGTGGTCCATTCTCTGTACCTTCTCATTTAGTCACTTTGTTTTGATTCATGAAGGATATATAAAACTGCTTGAATATGCATAGGAGGCCTCGTACTCAATCTAATGTCCTCTCTTGGCATCTGCAATTCTCTGAATATTTTAAATGAATAATATATCAAACAGATGGCAAAATTCTTTTCACTGAAGTTCACCTGAAGTAGTCCTTGACCTCGAAATGAGTTTGGTTGACTTGGATCTGCAAAATGTGCTCCCAAAGGAATTCTGAGTACAAGAGTATGATAGAATTAGTCTATTTTTTTTTCCTTCTCTCCAATAGCACCAAATTAATCTCTGAGGTTGATAAATTTTGGCTTTAATCTATCAGATAATTTTAATAAAATCTCACAAATAAACATGAAACATATTGACATGATTGATTGTACCCAAGTTCCCAAAAGTCTTCAATGACTCTATAGTAATCAGACTATTTGTGATTTTCTAGAATTATCAAGATACTTTACCTTGTATTGTAATTCTTTGATGTATCAATATAAATCATATGTTTGAACATCAAAGAGACTTTGAAGAACTGACATATGACCACTTTTGGTGGGGAAAACAGGAAATAGAAATCTCAATGCTTTGTATTCTAGAATTCTACTGTATGACTATTGTCTTGCTCTGGGAAGAGTTAATAGTGGTGTTCTTCATAGAAACAGACACTAGAACTCCACACATCAGAAATCATATATGAAATCATATGAACAGAGACCAGAAACATGCCTCATAATGACACATAGTGTCTCACAAGTCCCTGCAAAGAATAGAATTTCCCCTAAGATTGAGCACTTATTGACATGTATGTGTGTCTATGTGTGTGTGTGAATAAGGAGAGCAGAAAAAAGAGCTCTCTAGCTATGAAATAATAGGATATAGTTTTACTTTTAAAGAAGAAAAGATTATACCAACTCAGAAATTCTTTTTGCTAATTATCTTGATTTGGGTATATACATTTTGGGTATTTTCATTTGAGCAGTCATTGGTTCATTTCACAAATTTGTTTTCAATTATTCATGGGTAACTGTTGAATTTATTGAATTTTTGGAAAGAAAAGTCCAAAGAGGATGAGCAGGTAGCAGTGTCATAGTTCTACAGATAAAGTAGATTTTATAATGTATTCTGGGTGAGGTGGTGAACTGTTTATCTCACCAAGTTTGAATGTGACAAACCTTGGTCTGGGATAGGTGTCATCATCAGGGTCCTTTTCTACAGACAAACACATTTAGCTCTGGACAGGGGTAGAGTTGTGAGGCACACTGTTTTACTTAATAAAAATTTTTCTCTTGAGATATCTAGGTATAATGTGGAACTAAAAATAAAGGTTTTTGAATTCAAACACTTGAATTTGAATTCTGGCTCAAAATACTTATAAGATATGTGACTTGAGGCAGTTTATATAAATTGAGGATAATAATATCTACATAAGGATTTTGTAATTATTAAATCAAATGAGCACCATGTGTGGCACTTATCACTCAACAAATGTTAACATAACAGTTACTGTGCATGCTCAGTTGCTTCAGCCTTGTCCGACTCTGCAACACTATGGACTATAGCCTGCCAGGTTTCTCTGGCCGTGGGATTCGCCAGGCAAGAGTACTGGAATGGGTTGCAATGCCTTCCTCCAGGGGATCTTCTCAACCCAGGGAATATCTCTTATGTCTTCTGCACTGGTAGGTAGGTTCTTACCAGTAACACCACCTGACAAGCCTAAAAGTTATTATACTTTTTTCTTACTGAAGCTCAGTATTTACATATCTGTCTCATAATTCTTAGATATATTGGTGCTATATACCTTAAATCCAAATTATCCATGTAAGGCTTGCTTACATGGGCTTCAAAATGTCTACTTTTTATAGGTATGTGTACAAGTAAACCACTCATTGCTTAAGGCTAAAGTACTTCCAGACACCTTCTGCCTCATCAAAATGACTTTTTTATTTTGAGGCATTAAAGGAAACGAACTGTAATCTGATTCTCTCAAGATTAATTGCATTTGTTATAGAATTATTAAATAAACATACACACAGAAGTATAATTTCTGACATTTAATACCCTAGTCAAAACTGAAAGTTAAATTAAATCTTGGAAAAATGTCATTTATTTTTTAAAGGAGAGCATAGGTGATAAAAATAGTCTTTCAATTAATGCTCATGCCCTCAGAGTCATACTTTGGAATTAATATAAATTAGTCCCCAGAAATCTGTTTCAACAGGTCATTTGAGGAAAGAGAAAAATGATATAAATCATATCTTCTGAGAAATAAATAACTTTTCTTCAAGATGAACTTGACCTTCTGGACCAAAAGTGACTGGATCAAGAAACATGGGCTGAAACAGAAATAGGAAAAAAAAAAAGTTATTCTTAAGCAAGATGGTCCACTTTTGATGAGATTTGCATAAATCCCAAAGTCTAACAGAGAAAAGTGGACAAGAAAAAAAATGAGATTAAAATAATAGAATTCACAAATCTTAGAGGATTAACAAAGACACAACAGAAGACTGCAAAGCCATTTCTGAATCCTTAAAGAGGAAAGCATTCAAAGCTATTCTGAAATTAAAGAAAGCAAAAGTCACTTCTCAAATCCATTCCTAGGACAAAAGGAAGTAAAATTTGAGCCCAATTCGTATTGAAATTTGCTTCTAAGAATAAATTGGCTTTAAAAACTACATAAATTCACTTTGGTAGGAAGATACCAGATTATGAAAAATTTACTATTATTCATGAGCCTTTTGTCAGTTCTTTCAAAAAATATTATTTAAGATTCCACCCACTGAATAATTTCACTTTTCTAAAATTGCTGTCTCTAAATTGATATTCTCAGTATATAGTTACAAGGTGATTGAATCTTTTTTGTTTTAAATAACACATCTGGGAGTCATCCAAAATTGCAAGTTTGTTGACTTAAAGGTAAGCTAAGACATTAGTCTTAGCCTGTCTCTTTACTGGATGTACATTTGTTTTGCCCCAAGCATAGAGAAATCAAAAGCATTCTCTTTTAAGGATTTTTTTTGCTATGTTTTACAATTCATGTTTGTCTAGAATTTTTATTTTTTCATCATTTTTTTTAGGCCAGTGGGGACATTTCCAGAATCCAAATTGTCTTACTTTGAAGAGATGTACTTAGAAAACCAGTGTTATTAAAATCTTAATATAGGTTTGTTCCTTAATGTTCATCTTGTCCTTAGTAGTAGGAAACCTATTAAGGGAAATCAATATCAGGTGAGTCTGCTAGTGAGTGTTGTTCTTACCTACAACGAACAGAGTAAAAGGCTAATGTCTAAAGCATGAGAGTAAGTTTAGAAAGTTAACAGACCAAGGCATTGGTATCTTCAAAGTGTTTCCTGGAGAAGGAAATGGCAACCCACTCCAGTATTCTTGCCTGAATAACTCCATGAAGAGAGGGGATCTTCCCAACCCAGGGGTCAAACCCTGGTCTCCTGCATTATAGGCAGATTCTTTAGCATCTGAGCCACCAGGGAAATACAGTATACTCAAAGGGACCTGACAATATGTTCTTCTTTCCACTGAGACATCACATGGTGTTAAAGAGTTGAGTTAATAATAACAATTAGGGAGCTAAAGAATGCAGAGAAAGTTCTTGAAGCTATACAACAATTCTTAAGCTTGAGTATATATGAGAATCATCTGGGAATCTTGTTAAACATGATAATTTCTGGGTTTCCACCTCAGAGACCCTAATTCAAGAGGCCTGAGTTAAGTCTGAGGGTCTACATGTCTAAAAAGACTCTCTGGGAAATCTAAGATGGGGATATTTGGCAGTTTGTGTTTTGAGTCACAGAAGTGAAGCTGTTGAGGCGCAATGACTCTATCTTTTGTTTATGTTGCCTGTTGTACGGTCAGGCCCTTCCATGTGGCTTTCCTGTTGCTCTCTGTATATCTCCTGCTCAACCAGAGCCCGCTTCAGTCCTCTAAATTACAGGGCTTAGTTGATTCTTTGTAACTGAGTGCCTCTGATGCCAATCCCCTGTGTAAAAGGTAGCCTCATTTCCCCACCACCTTTCCCCTGGTAGTGAAGCTGACTGCCGTGTTCTCCCTGCCGTCTGCCACACAGTGGGGTGCAGCTCACCACCTTGCTTTGAGTGTGTAAGAGCTCCCTTTTTCATGAACCATTGATACCTCTCTCACTGTCTTTGGGTTCTTTCTTTGGTCTTGGAGCTGGGCAACTATAAGGTTTGCAGGCCTGTGGGGTGCGGCCTAAAACCTATTCATTTTCTTTTTTTTTCTTTCTAGGGATTGTCTTACTTGAAGCTCTAATTTTTTTGTTGTACTTTCTCTTTGTACCTTTACAGTTGTCCCCCCATCCCCACCACCCCAATTTGGCTTTGCTGAGATTTTATTAAGGGTTTCGCTTCATAAATCAAGTAACTTAGTGCTGGAATCAGAAACCATAGCCAGCCCCCAGGTGAAATCTGATCATGCCAATTCATTTCTATGTGTTGTCCATTGCTGCTTCTGTGCTATAGTGAAGAGTTGAGCAGTTACAGTAGAGACCAGCTGTTTGTTATCTGGAAAGCCTAAATGTATGTTCCCTGGCTTTTTACAGGAAAACTTTGCCAAGCTCTAGTAACCTGGTGAGAGAGGACATCACTGGGCTCATGGAAGAGAATACACTGTCTGAAAAAGATGTAAAAATAATCTAATAGAGTCCAGAGGCTAAAATGATCCATGCATTGGACAGGCATTGCCTAGCAGTGTTACGGCAACTGATCCAGTTTTAGGAATGGAACATTATGTACGGAGATCTCAGGATTGAAAACTTTGTCAGACTAATTCTTGCCCTAACCACTGCCAAGTGGGTAGCTAGCCATCAATTGTTGATTTCAGTCTAAAATTCCTTTGTATCATCTTGAGTCACATAAAAGATCCCCCAGTCTGAGGCAGCCAGCACTTACATAGACAAAAATCAAGTTGATAAGGCATTAGAAAGGGATTATGAAAGTTGGCTTAATTAAAGAAACTTCACTGGGATCATAAGTAGTCTGTGCAAGTTATTAACTTTAGCCAACTGCTCATCCATACTGATTTCGAACGACTTCTGACCTATAAAGTCCTTAATCTAATTCTGAGTGAATACAGGTCATAAGGGAAAATACACTTTATAATACATTGACTATAATCAACAATTCTTTGAAGCAGAAACTTCCCCAAGTACAACTAAACATACCTTGTGTTTTCTTATATTTGTACCTCTGGTCCCATTTTTTTTTTTTTTTTCGCTTCAGTCTGTTTTATAAAAACTAATCAAGTACTACTTTCTCTATAAACTATACTTTAGACTTTATTGGAATTATTTTTTTCTCCTTATTCACTCTGTATATTTTAATATTGCAATAAGAGTGAAAGTGAAAGTCTCTCAGTCGTGTCTGACTCTTTGTGAGCCCATAGACATTACAGTCCATGGAATTCTCCAGGCCAGAATACTGGAGTGGGTAGCCTTTCCTTTCTCCAGGGATCTTCCCAACCCAGGGATCGAACCCAGCTCTCCTGCATTGCAGGCAGATTCTTTACCGGCTGAGCCACAGGGGAAGCCCTGCAATAACAGTAGTTATCTGTATTTGGCAGTTTGAGTTATGTATTGTCGTGCATTACTCTCTAGATCCTAAGATCCGAGTGGTCACAGTTTGTCTTAGTTTATTCTCTGAATCTCTCTTAATATACATGTAATGGTTCTTGTATGGAATAATCAACATACTAATTGAACTAATCATAGTTTGCTCTACTGTCTTTCATAGTTTCTTTTTACATTCAGTCATATGTAGGTATCTAAGAATTTTTTTCTCAGGATTATATTTTTCTTATATACTTATTTAGAATTCAGCAACTTTTCTCATTTTGTTAACTTTTGTTTTCTTGTTTTTAAACTCACTATCAGAGACTGGACAAAAGAGTGGTTGTTTTGGAAAGAACCGCCAACTGGTTGATTTAGAAATTTTTCAGAGATCTGCTTTATGTTCTTCATGCTTTTCTATATTAGTGTAATGTTTTATCCATTTTGTTTATATAAAATGGATCACTACTTCTTTTAAGTAGAAATGGGGAATCTAGAAAAATAGTTTAGAACTTACTCATGAAATTATTTCAGGAGCATTCAGTGACCCACAAGAAATTTCCAACACCATGTTAATAGTGGTTCTCCTATGTATAGTCTAGAGTAGATTTTCCAAATTGTTCTTCAAAGGATATTGGTAGTTGTGGCAGATAATGGTTTGGGTAATTATATGTAATTAGACATCCTGTTTTAATCTACAGAATTTGTACTCACCATATCTAGATTAGTTATGTTGTGGAAAGTGTAAGAATATTGCTGTGAAAAGGGTAAATAGGAAGGGAATTGTGTTTATCAGGATGTAAAATGTATGCACCATAAAATTTACTTCTGTCACATTTGCCTAAGATGGTCGCAAAAAACAGTGTCCATGCCTAGACACACATACATAGCTTATGATTATTGTCTAGCTGAGATGGTTCCCTCAAAGAGAGAACTGAAAAGTACGAATGTGATACAAATGAAGAACTATCACAAATGTAAGGAAAATGGGTGAGGAGATCCAGATGCGGCACCAGTAGAGGGGCAGTACTAATTCTTTTTTAGACTCCTCTTCTGTGGCTCAGGTGATAAAGAATCCGCCTGCAATGCGGGAGACCTGGGATTGATCCCTGGGTTGGGAAGATCCCCTGGAGAAGGGAAAGTCTACCCACTCCAGTATTCTGGCCTGGAAAATTCCATGGACTGTATACTCCATGGGGTCACAAGGAGTCAGACACGACTGAGAAACTTTCACTTCGCTTCACTTCACTTCTGTACACAGGAAAATCGAGTGGGGACAGGAACACTCTAAATGGCATTTAGAGAAGTTAAGTGACTCATCCCTGAAGCAAACTCAAAGTCTAGAGGAGAAGAGCCATTTAGGAAACAATAACAAGGGCAAATAAACCTTAATTAAGATTTTGAAATTCGAGCCCAAAGTAGCATGTCCTCAGTTTAATAACCTTGGTTATTCCAATAACTTTAGTAATTGTTGGTTAAAGAATGTTATACATGTTTTGTTTATTTGTTTTTAATATAAGATTTCTCATACGTATTAGGAAATATCTCTTTTTTCCAGAGTGGAGGTTTTCAGAGTGGTCTAGGGAAACTTGGGGTTCCCTGTGACCTTTTTAGGCAGTCGGTGAGATCCCTCTTTTTTCAACTACATCCCTCTGAGGTTGAATGTTCTTCATTTACATCAACCAAATAACTTGTGCAACTGACTGAATGCAGAGGCAGATAGGAAAATCTAGCTCTCTTTCATTAAATGAGACATTAAAGAGATTTGAAAAAAACATAAAACATACCACATTTCTTGTTCTTCTTTATTTAATAAAGGTTGTTATTTACGTTACTTTAGAAAAGGCAGAGGAACCAGAAATCAAATTGCCAACATCTATTGGATTATTGAAAAAGCAAAAGAGTTCCAGGAAAACATCTATTTCTATTTTATTGACTATGCCAAAGCCCTTGACTGTGTGGATCACCACGAACTGGAAAATTCTTAAAGAGATGGGAATGTCAGACCACTTGACCTGCCTCTTGAGAAATGTGTATGCAGGTCAGGAAGCAACAGTTAGAACTGGGCATAGAACTACAGACTGTTTCCACATAGGCAAAGGAATACATCAAGGCTGTATATTGTCACCCTGCTTATTTAACTTATATGCAGAGTACATTGTGAGAAATGCTGGGCTGGTTGAAGTACAAGCTGGAATCAAGATTGCCAGGAGAAATATCAGGAACCTCAGATATGCAGACGACACCACCCTTATGGCAGAAAGTGAACAAGTACTAAAGAGCCTCTTCATGAATGTAAAGAGGAGAGTGAAAAAGTTGGCTTAAAACTCAACATTCAGAAAATGAAGATAATGGCATCTGGTCCCATCACTTCATGGGAAATAGATGGGGAAACAGTGAAAATAGTGAGAGACTTTATTTTGGGTGGGAGGACTCCAAAATCACATGCAGATGAGTACTGTAGCCATGAAATTAAAAGATGGTTGCTCCTTGGAAGAGAAGTTATGACCAACCTAGATAGCATATTGAAAAGCAGAGACATTACTTTGCCAACAACAGCCCATCTAGTCAAGGCTATGGTTTTTCCAGTAGTCATGTATGGATGTGAGGGTTGGACTATAAAGAAAGCTGAGCTCTGAAGAATTGATGCTTTTGAATTGTGGTGTTAAAGAAGACTCTTGAGAGTCCCTTGGACTGCAAGGAGATCCACCCAGTTCATCCTAAAGGAAATCAAGCCTGACTGTTCACTGAAAGGACTGATGTTGAAGCTGAAACTCCAATACTTTACCACCTGATGCAAAGAACGGATTCATTTGAAAAGACCCCAGTGCTGAGAAAGGTTGAAAGTGGTAGGAGAAAAGGATGGCAGAGGATGAGATGGTTGAATGGCATCACCAACTCCATGGACATGAGTCTGAGCCAGCTCTAGGAGTTGGTGATGGACAGGGAGGCCTGGCATGCTGCAGTCCATGGGGTTACAAAGAGTCAGACATGACTGAGCAACTGAACTGAATTGTTATTTATGTTAACATGTAATGGATTTATTATTTTAAGTGAATTATTAAATTAATAGCTTTAAATCTCTATTTTATTTTTAATACATTAAATATTAACAAGTAATACCCACATCAACCAAACCTCATTAGAGTCCTCATTTATTTTTAAGAATGTAGAATTTTCATGAGACCAAAAAAAAAAAAAAATCAAAACCCTCAATCCCAGAGGGATGTCTGGTATGGTGGGTTTCCAACATTATTTAAACAATAACAAACAATCACACTTTTGCATGAACTAATAGTCCCAAAGAATGTCATCACCATGCAGGGATCATTGAATGATAGAAAACAATTGCCATGCTTTATTCATCTTTTTTCTTCTCTGGATAATCTCAAGTGCTTTGAGTGCACAGACTTTTCTGCTTGATCAAGCTTGCTGCTGATGCTTCCTATTTTACCCCCTCCCCACCCCCACTTTATTTCATTGTATTCTTTAGCTCCAGAATTTTTTTCATTTTTTTTTTTTTAATGATTTCTGTTGAAGCAGTCACCTTGTCTGGTCTTTGCTGAGTGGCTTTGGGAGAAAAATAGTTTCACCAGTCAGTATGGCTAAGAAGAGTTCTTTTTTTTTTAATGCTTAAAAAATTTTTTTTTTTTAAATTTTACTTTACAATACTGTATTGGTTTATGGGGATGGAGGTGGGAGGGGGTTCAGGATTGAGAACACGTGTACACCCATGGCGGATTCATGTTGATGTATGGCCAAACCAATACAGTATTGTAAGAAGAGTTCTGATGCTCTCTGTGGAATCACCCACTCTACATCTACTGTTCCTCTCAGGAGCAAATTACTAGATTGTATGTGTATACTCATGCACACACATGCTCAGTTGCATCCAACTCTTTGCAACTCCATGGACGGTTATCAGCTAGACTCCTCTGTCCGTGGAATTCTCCAGGTGAGAATACTGGAGTGGGTTGCTATTTCTTCCTCCAGGGGATCTTCCTGACCCAGGGACTGAACCCAAGCCTCTGTGTCTCCTGCATGGGCAGGTGGATTCTTTACCACTGTGGCACCTGGGAAGCCCTACTAAGGTTGTGTACACTGCTCAATTCTCTAAAGCCAGGCTAGGTGTGGAAAACCTCATGCTTCCCCTGGGGGTGGGGGTGGGGGTGTTGCCCTGTTTGTGCCTTCTTCCCTACCTGCAGTCAGGTTGACTTTCTGCATATGCTCACAGTTCAGTTCAGTTCAGTCGCTCAGTCGTGTCCGACTCTTTGCGACTCGATTGTAGAAGGCCAGGCCTCCCTGTCCATCACCAACTCCCAGAGTTCACTCAGACTCACATCCATCGAGTCAGTGATGCCATCCAGCCATCTCATCCTCTGTCATCCCCTTCTTCTCCTGCCCCCAATCCCTCCCAGCATCAGAGTCTTTTCCAATGAGTCAACCCTTCTCACAAGCCATCTGCAAAAACTGGCATTCACAACTCACCAGAGTGTCCTCAGGGGGCCAGTGATGGGTTGGGGAGGAATATTAGGGTAAATGAAGCATACAGAGCTTTGGGGGCCCCCATGGGCCAGTTGGGGGGACCTGTGGCCTGGTGTCCCAAGTAACTTATGGGGCATCTTCCTCATGGAGTTTGTGTCATAGGGTTCACGACCTTCTTATCTTCTCTCAGTGTCTCACTGCTGTTGATTACTCAAGTATTCTGGCTTGGGTAAGAAAGAAGTAAGCCTCATGGGCAGCGTCTCACAGGGCTAGGGGAGCAAGGCACTCACTATACTCTTACTTCTCCACAAGGAGAAACTGCTGGTGGCCGAGGAGGTGTTTCTCTTGGCATTGAGATGTGCCCTTTTGGAGGAGAGGTCATATGGGTAAAATGAAACTGTTCTTACTTTTTCCAATGGACTTCTTTTCAGATTTCTGTTTGCTCCAATGTTGTGCTGAGACTTCTCCACTGAACTCCTGGATTCCTATAAAGGTAGGTGTGGTGGCTAAATTCAATGTTCTATTTGAGGATGACAGTTATAGAGAGAGAGAGAAAGAAAGAAAGAAAGAAAGAAAGAAAGAAAGAAAAAAGACTGATATCTTGCTGATGTCAATCCTTGGGATTTATATTTTGGATAAGCATTCTCAGTTGCTGATTAAGATAAAGAAAATTTGGAATATTTGTAGCTCCCTGTGGAAGGCAATATCCAGGGAATGTTATGGATAATTTTTCAAATATCCAGAGAATGTTCTGGATAATTTCTCAAATTGGTGCTAGAACATATAGAGACAGTGAACAAACTGGATTGAATAGAAGGGTCAGGTTTGTAATAGGGCTTAGTGGATCAGATTGAATTAAGCAAGTAGAGGTTTTATGGATATTTGTTTGAAAATGGTGGGAAATGAGTGGAAAAGTCTGAAAGATTTGATTAAAAACATTGTTCAGATGAATTTCAGCTGGTTCATTCTTGTTTATAAATGGGTGTTGGACAAAAGTATCATTGGCATGAAAACATCCTTAAAATTGAAGGGGAATTGTAAACAGAGATTGTGAAAAGCCATACGTCCTGGCATTTTAAAGGTCCGCCTCTTCTGTAGTTGAGTGCAGAACCAAAAGCCACTACTCCGTTCGTTATGATAGACTAATGGAATTGTTATTTGCTTTTTCTGTGTTGCGATGTGTATGGAGAGGAGACACCAAAAGGACGCTGGTTATAGTAGTGGTATGGGTTGGAAGGCAAAGAGAAAATGGCTACTGCAAAGTGAAGGGCAGATGCATGAAAGTTTTAAGTTTTGCAGAGCCTTACTTCCTGTGTGGTAGGTGTGAAATACTGCTTTTAGTTCTCTCTCCAAACTGCAGACATGTGACTGGGACATCACATGTCCACTAAGCTGCTGCAAGTAGACCCTATCTGTCCTCGGCTCATCACCGCGATGGCCTTAGAGAAAAGTGCCACTAGAGTGTATGAGAGCACATGTCCTCACAGAATACTTCCTATATATCACATTAGTCCAAGGGCAGATCCAGAAGGACACCAACTTTATGCAAACGCAGCCCGAGTATTGAAACATGTTGTTTTTAAAACGCTGTGTGACTTTTGCTGTCAATGAGCAAGGCTAAATGAAATACAGCTCACAGATTGTTCCTCTTTCTTTGTGATGAAAAGGATTGCAAAATAAGATTTTAAGTATTTACAATCACCTAATAAAATGCTTCATGAGTATTTATGAGGTACTTCTTTAACTGGATAAATTGTAATATTAATCAAAATCAAGACTACTACTTGGATTTCTTCCAAGAATCCAGATCTTAGACAAAGCTCTTCGGGTATTTCTCAATTCATTAATTCTCAGTTGTTTACCTCATTCTTTCTGCATGTACAAGAATGCTTATTTGACAGGAAGTCAAACAATTCCAATATGAATTGTTGTTTGCTGGTTTATTAGCTAAATCATGATGACTTAGGATATTGTTAATATTAAATAAAGTTCTTCTAAGTGAATATGCATGAATGCAATTTTATTATGTTATGATTTCCTCTCTGTTCTGTGATTGAGACCCTGTGGGAGGCAAATTCATACATCAAAGTTAATTCTTTGCACATCCTCTTTTCTCACCCTCTGCCCCTTTCTCAGAGAGGTAGGGGTTGAGGCATAGTGTTCTATGGAATTGAGATACCAAAGTGAAATTTAATGGTTTATGGACTTACAGACACAAAGGCATCTTCATCTTGAAGTCATATGTATTAGTTCCTGAAAGAATATCAGTAATGATTTCAGTTGCTTTAATTTTTTGAAGCCCAGTCTGATAACATGTAGAATGAGTCAATACTCCCCAGGTGGTTTGTTTGGTTTTAACCCTAGGTGGTCTATTTCAGCAAAGTTGGTTTTGAGGCTAGTGGAATCTCAGACAATATTT
>SJYC01147370.1:0-15367 GCA_006408675.1 Madoqua kirkii
CTGCTGCTAAGTCACTTCAGTCGTGTCCGACTCTGTGTGATCCTATAGATGGCAGCCCATCAGGCTACCCCATCCCTGGGATTCTCCAGGCAAGAGCACTGGAGTGACTAGCAGTTTTTAATAATGGCTCCTGTTGCCTGTACTTTTAATTACTTGGGGGAAAATGCTGAGTTCATACTTAATTTCTTTGCAAGCAAATTTGTCCATTTATGTATACTCCTATTACCAAAATAAGTCATGTGAGCAAATGTCTTCTTTTTGCCTATGACTTTGCTCTCCATTTGTAGATGTATTTATTTGACTTTTAATATTGTTTTCAGTTTTCCTCAATGCAATGTTAACTAGAAGGACCTACTGATTTAATTGTAAGGCAAGTGAGATGTATCCTTTTATTGGCATGGACAGCAGTTGGCCCTGTCACCCGTCATAATCCTATTCTTTTTGCTCAGAACTGAGAGAATCTGGTTTATCAGACAAGGCCTCCAGGCACCTTCCCACGTGGACAAGAAATCAAGGACTCACAGGGGCCCAGATCATTATGAAGATATTCCCCTATGGGTTTTAAGCTGGAAGGGCTGGTTATGCCTACCTTGGTGTTCTCAGGCTTTGTGGCCACAGGGTCAGAATTAACGATGCTCAGAATTGCCACTCTCCAAGTGTGTCCCTAATGGCTTATTTCCCTGATTGTAAGTCACCCATCATTCTCTTCCGTGTGCAAAGACCTTTGCAAATACTGAGATTCCAGGTGTACACTGAGGCTTGAGCTGGGAAATGAGAGGTAATGACAAACCAAACACATCTTCATAATTATCTTAACACAATATCATCTGATTTCTTTCGACTGTGTATTAATCATTAGCCTTTAAAATTCTAAATTTAAAATTGTCTCTTCCGTGTGCAAAGACCTTGCAAATACTGAGATTCCAGGTGTACACTGAGGCTTGAGCTGGGAAATGAGAGGTAATGACAAACCAAACACATCTTCATAATTATCTTAACACAATATCATCTGATTTCTTTCGACTGTGTATTAATCATTAGTCTTTAAAATTCTAAATTTAAAATTGTTTTAAGTATTGCATTTCAGATTTACAAAGTGATACTGACTTCAAAGTACTGTACTTATTATGGCATCTGTGCTTTTGCTGATGTCCTTTGCTTGGTCTCTGATCCATCTTTGCAGGCCTAGCCTCTGTATGAAGCCTTCTCTTGTCCATCCAGTCAAGGAAAGATAGGCTTTTGTGCTAGGAAGTTGCCCTGTGTTCCTTGTTTTTAATTCTTCAACCTCATTACATTCTAGCAGGTATAATCTGAGCTAGTTATGCATGCCTCTGAACTTACTAGAAGTGAGCTCCTCAAGACTGGGGACTCTGACTTATCTATGGACAGGTGCGATGTTCCAGGTTATTCCCCCTTCCCTCTTGTTCCACCCACCCTTGTTCCTGAGAAAGAGAAAGATTTTTAGAACAGTGGCTATTTAAGATTTCTATATAGAATGATTTTTATTAGCAAGGTAGAGGTTGGAAGATGCTCTTCATGAAAGGTCAGATATTGTCATCCTTGGATGCAGCCAGGATGAGTCCTAACAATGGTAGGTAATAGCTACCTACAATGATAATAGCTTCAAAGATAAGTTAGTCTCTGAAACAGAGAAGAGCAAATGGAACAAGGGGCAGTTTAGTTCTATCTATGGGTAACATTTAAAGGACTGAATGTAAACCCAGTGGAATTGATAAATAATACTGGCATCCTCTTTTTTTGTTTATCTTGAATATTTATTGAAGTAGAGTAGATTTACAATGTTGCATTAGTTTTTACTGTACAGATATACATATATCTACTCTTTCTAAGATTCCTTTCCCATATAGGCCATTGCAAAAGCATCCCCATTTGGAAATCTGTTCCATGCCTCTGAGTGAGGTTATATCCTATCTGGTTATGAGCTGTTTCTGTAAGCCCTTTGAAAATAGTGTGGAACAAAAGAGCAGGGTTTTCTAGATAGACATGAATAGAGAGGCAGAGAGACTGACAGATAGATGCCAGTGGCCCAATATAAATATTTGAAGAATTGAGTCGCAGTGGCTTGCAATTCCTGAAAGAATATTACAAACATCATTTCATCCTGAGTTCATCCTCAGTCAAGCGAGCGTTACAAAGAGTGGCTTAGTGTAATCCTCTGCTCCACATCAGCAGAGTCATTAGCTCAGACATGTGGAAACGGGTAAATATGTGAGCTGCCCAAGTGGAGAGAAAGCTTGCCTCTGAAATCCTCATACTGTGGACCCTGGCACAATGACTCTGCTCAGAGCCCAGACTTGCATTTCAGGGATGGCTTATCACAGACCAGCTGTGACGTGATCACACATGCCTAGGACCATGGAAGCAGAAGCACTGGCTTTGGATGGGCAGAACATGACAAATATAAATTTCTTTATTTGTTTGGGATAAATATCACACAGGAGGCTTCCCAGGTGGCTCAGTGATAAAGGATCTGCCTGTCAATGCAGAAGACATGGGTTCGATCCCTAGGTTGGGAAGATCCCCTGAAGAAGGACATGGCAACCCACTCCAGTATTCTTACCTGGAAATTCCATGGACAGAGGAGCCTGGTGGGCTACCGTAAATGGAGTCACAAAGAGTCAGACAGAACTTAGCTACTAAACAGAAATAATGAACATCACAGAGGGTGCATGAGTACAGGATATTTACAGCCACAATTTGCTGTGGTAATGCATTAAAATGGCTACAGAGGTTATTAGATAATACATTGGTGATATTTGTTTTAGCAACCAGTGTGTAACTCTTTATCTAGCAGTTTCTGTCTTTTTAAGAGCCCGTCCTACAGAATCAATAGAACCAATGCAGTTACGTGCACACAAATTGACAGTAGTGTTACAGCACGCCCGCCTCCAAACAGAATACTTTGGAATTTCTTCCTCGAGGAGAATCTTGGGGAAAATGTCAAGACATTGCTGGGATATTGTATAGCTGTTAAAAAGAGGTAGGCAGATATACATATATATATATATATATATATATATAGAGAGAGAGAGAGAGAGAGAGAGAGATGAATGTATGTTACTTTGAATGTAAAATGTATACTGCAAAGATACAAACACAAATGCTACTATAGATACAGCACATATGTAGGAGTTTTATTTTAAAAATGTATATATATATATATCAATTTGACAAATGGAGAAAGTAACACTGACATGCATATATGATCATGTGTAAAATGCTGGTGGGAAGCTGCTATATGACACAGGGGGCCCAGCCTGGCACTCTGTGATGACTTAGAGGTGTGGGATGGGATGGTGGAGAGGGAGGTTCAAGAGGGAGAGGGTATATTTTTCCCAAAATATTTTATTATTCTAGGTCCATGGTGTGTTCCATATAAAATTTTTACTCTGGCAGTTTCTACAAAAATATGTACTGGAGTTTTCAATGAAGTTTCATTCAAATCTATAGATCAGTAGACATTGTAATAGTATTGAATCTGTGAATCTCTACACGTGGAATAGGTCTTAATTTAGTTTGACTTTAAAATTTCTCTCAGCAAAAATTTTTTGCTCTAGTTTTCTCTTCAGCTTTTAGCATAGAGGTTTTTTTTAAAAAAAGTTTGGTGAATTAGTTTCTATTTTTTGCACCTTATTATAGATATTTAAAAATGTTCATTTTTCAATTATTTATTGTTATTATAGTAAGTGAAAGTGTTAGTGGCTCTGTTGTTCCGACTCTTTGCGACCTCATGGATTATAGCCTGTGGAATAGGTCTTAATTTAGTTTGACTTTAAAATTTCTCTCAGCAATAATTTTTTGCTCTAGTTTTCTCTTCAGCTTTTAGCATAGAGGTTTTTTTTAAAAAAAGTTTGGTGAATTAGTTTCTATTTTTTGCACCTTATTATAGATATTTAAAAATGTTCATTTTTCAATTATTTATTGTTATTATAGTAAGTGAAAGTGTTAGTGGCTCTGTTGTTTCGACTCTTTGCGACCTCATGGATTGTAGCCTGTCAGGGTCTTCTGCCCATGGAATTCTCCAGGAAAGAATAGTGGAGTGGGTAGCCATTCCCTTCTCCAGAGAATCTTCCCAACCCAGGGTTCAAATCCAGGTCTCTGGCATTTTAGGCAGATTCTTTAGCACCTGAGCCACAGAAACGTAAATTATAAGTTGCCTTTATAAACTACAATTATTATAGATTTATTAACTCCATCAGTTTTTTGTATATTTTATGTTGAAAATTATTTTATTTTCTATTTTCCAATCATTCGTTTTTCTTACACTACTGCACTGGCTAGTACAATACTGAATAGAAGTTTTAAGAATGGACATCCTTGCCTTGTTTGCAAATTTAGAGAGTAGGCATTTCTTTAACTATGCTTTTTGTCTGTAGATTTTTCACAGAAACTCTATTAAGTTGATAAAATTTCATAATTTCCAGTTTACCAAGAGGTTTTATTTTTAAAGGAAGGGGTGGTGAATGTCATCAAATTGCTCTTTATTAATATGATCACATAACTTCTCTTTTATTCTAAGTTTGGTGACTTACTGATTTTTGAATACTGAAACAAATTTGAATTTTTAGGATAAACCCATCTTCAGTTCTGTCACTCAGTTGTGTCCAACTCTTTGTGACCCCATAAACAAGAGCACGCCAGGCCTCCCTATCCATCACCAACTGCTGGAGTCTACCCAAACCCATGTCCATCTAAACCTCTCAGACTAGTTGCAACCCAACTTTCAAGTTCTATCTCTTAGATGATTATGTTAGGACTTGTTTTTATACTTTGAGAGAGTAAGTTTAGCTTAGGTCTTACTCTAAAGCATGCTTACTATTTCAAAGTCGTGACCTTTCTGTTATTGTAGCTGAGTACCAGGTATTTTAGTGGTGTTACCAAACTTTCTCCACTCTGGCAGGGCCTGAACTCCAAATTCATCCAGCCCTGCCCCTTGACCTGCATTCCTCATCCTCTAGTGTCTCTGTTCTTTCAATCTCATAGCAAGTGAAACTGAGTAAGCTTTAGGATCTTGCCCATCCAGGGACTTGCATGAAAACTTTGCATGAATTTCTAGAGGTCGCAAAGAGTCAGACTCGACTGAGTGACTGAACTGAATTGAATCACTTTATGGTACCAATTATGTCCTAATTTCAGTAAGTTTGGTTCAGTTGCTCAGTCATGTCTGACTCTTTGAGACCCCATGGACTGCAACATACCAGGCCTCCCTGTCCATCGCCAACTCCTTCTTGTTTCATTTTAGAATTATGGTGCAAGGCAAGTGGTGTTGTGGATTAAGTTCTCTTCCCCTCCTACCCCTCACTCCAACTGGGAATGTTTTGCAATGACCTTGAGCTGCAAACCCAAGGCAAAGCTGGCACTTCCTTGTCTTCTGCTTATTATGGAGCCACCTAAAGTCTTTGCATATCATGCTTGCTCATGCCAGCCCAGGGGCACTAGTGGAAGCTCCATGGGGATGGGGAATGGCACTTCCATAGTGGATGGAGGGATGGTTGGAACTGTCACACTATCTCCTTGTAAACTGGTGATTTCCAGAAAAGACAAAGTTGAATTAAATTACTGAAGGTCAAATTGCAAACTGTTCTGTGAAGATTTTTGCCTGGAGTCCTGCTGGCTTCAGGGGCAAAGGGCAGAATCAGAATGGAGAGAAGGAAGAACTCTGAAAATGTTAGACGTTCATCACCCTGTCTCTTATACACATGAGATCCAATGAATGTTGGCAAGTTGATCTCTGGTTCTTCTGCCTTTTATGAGGTATATTTTACAAAATTTAATGGAAATAATACAATAGAATAAGGTAAGCCTATTTGTCTCATAAATGATTATAGAACATTTTATATAGACATCTACTTCATCTATATTATGAATGGACTAAACACTAGTATATAACTTCATGAAACTGATTAGCTATCATTGTATTATCCCACTTCATAGAAGAAAAAACTGAGATTCAGGAAATTTAAGTGACATATTTTTCACATCTCCTTGGGTCAGCCTCATAGCAATAGATTATAGGCTGGGAATTTGGTAATATTTAACTCTGTGGTTTTGAGTATATGACTTACTTGGCTTCTGCATTTAATAAGAATCTCAGTTTTCCAAGCATTGACTGCTGTATTGCATGCCGGTGTGTTTTGCAAAATTAAAGTGTTGTACAAATGTATAATTTAATAGTATAACTTCTCTCAACTTGTCGGCCTTAACTTTACGAAAATCTTAGTTTCTGTGCAGATTTGAATGGATTAGGTTTTCTTAAAAGTGGGCATTCTGGTTTGGAACTTATCCAATATTTTTCTTTCTTTCACTCACAGATCCATAGCCTTCCTTTGGAAAATGACTGCTTATCTCTTCATGTCATGTTTCCCTGGTAGGACTGTCAATCCAGGGCTATAGTTATTTGCTTTGAGGCTGGGCAGATGTCCTAAGCCTGACTAATAAGAGCCCCCTGGTTTAACTTCATCCCTTAAGCCCCACCCAGGATTTTGGACAAAGTAATTGCAAGAGTGGTTGTCTTTCAAAGATGGGCTTTGGAGTCCTAAGTTTTATAAGACAAGCTATTTTCTCTTCATGAATAAGTTAGTTTAATTCTTTTTGTCTTCTTGGCACTTGCACATGGCCATCTTCGTGCTGGGGAATAGAGTCTTGAGGAGAATAGACATTTTATTCATTATCTATTGCTCCTGCACAGTGCACAGTCCTGGAAACACAGTAGACACTTTCAGTAAATGCTTGCCATACTGCATGAGTTTACTGTGATACTTGCATCTATTGACTTCTACAGGACAGAGAACAAGTTGTCCTAAACACCCCAGGGGTTCGTGGGTTGGTACCCCTGACACTCCCTTCTTACACCCTACCCTCAGCATGCCCATCCAAAGCCCTGCCCAGCTCAGCACTTAATCCACTTGTTCTGGTATAAAACAGCTCTTCTCACCAATGGTTACTGAGCATTGAAATGTGCACTTAATTCTCAGTAAAAAAAAAAGGGCTACAATTTTTTTTCTTAATATAATTATGCTGAACAGCCAAGCTTCAGGGTGGGGGTGGAGGGAGAGGGAGTGCTAACTAACGGCCAGGTGTGTGCTTTGCATTTCTAATGCTTTCTTGCCTCAGAGAGAGGCGGGGAGGGAGAAAAGGTGGCAGACCAAGTCACTGAATATTTTAAGGCTGATGAACAAATGACTTCATTATGAGGAAGATTGCTGCTCCTCTTGTGTAATGTCATAACTTTTGGTATAATTCAGCTTTTAAAGACTCTGTGGGGAAAGCAGAATCTCAGAACAAACTGCCATTAATATTTAACACATACACACCAAAAAATATTAGCCCCTTAAGCTTTTACGATGTCTTTATGGGAGGAAAAAGACAAAACTACAAGTGAAGTCACACTTACAAATAAAAAGCAGCAATCTTAACTACAGCAACTGTGGATAGAATTAAGAAACAAATTCCAATTTGGAGTTGTTTGCAATAAATATTTAGGTCCTTGGGAAAGGACACAATTCTTTCTTTTTACTCTTTATTTGGTCTCTTTGGTGCAGTTACAGAATTCCAAGAAATTGTCATCAAGTACAGCTTAACACTAACCATTGTCCCTTGTGGTAAACCACTCTGTTTCATTTTAGAATTATGGTGCAAGGCAAGTGGTGTTGTGGATTAAGTTCTCTTCCCCTCCTACCCCTCACTCCAACTGGGAATGTTTTGCAATGACCTTGAGCTGCAAACCCAAGGCAAAGCTGGCACTTCCTTGTCTTCTGCTTATTATGGAGCCACCTAAAGTCTTTGCATATCATGCTTGCTCATGCCAGCCCAGGGGCACTAGTGGAAGCTCCATGGGGATGGGGAATGGCACTTCCATAGTGGATGGAGGGATGGTTGGAACTGTCACACTATCTCCTTGTAAACTGGTGATTTCCAGAAAAGACAAAGTTGAATTAAATTACTGAAGGTCAAATTGCAAACTGTTCTGTGAAGATTTTTGCCTGGAGTCCTGCTGGCTTCAGGGGCAAAGGGCAGAATCAGAATGGAGAGAAGGAAGAACTCTGAAAATGTTAGACGTTCATCACCACTAAACTCTTGGAGTACAAGTCAGAGACAGATGGGCAAAAAAGAAGCAGCAGGTATTAGTAGCTGAATCATGGCAGCAGGTGTCAAACCTAGATTCAGATGTGATTTTCAACCAGTTACTTACGTTTTTTAATCTTATGGAGTTTTAATGGACCTTATTAGTTGATTGGAAAATACCAGTCAATTTTTCATAGCTTCTTGGCTACTTGCATACACCAGATTGATTCTTTGATATTAAGAAATAGTCATTTGTATATGTTACTATTTGTTCTTTTTTGTAGACACAGGATTCCTAGAGTCCATATGTTGAATTCATCCTCATTCATCAACATAAATTATTTCCCTTTTATAGGTAACAGTAAAAGTAATGATTATTGAAATGAAACTAAAAAGTTGGCATTCGTTGAGTGTTATATACCTCTCAGGTACTCTGCTAGCCAATTGGTTCAGTCAGAAAGAATCCACCTGCCAATGCAGGATATATGGGTTTGATTCCCAAATCAGGAAATTCCCCTGGAGAAGAGAATGGCAACCCACTCCAGTATTCTTGCCTGGGAAATCTCATGGACAGAGAGGGCTACTGTCCATGGTCACAAAGAGTCAGACATGGCTTAGTGACCAAGCATGCATGCACTCTGCAAGCACTCTGCTGAGACTGTTTTATCACTTAACCTCTGTAACAACCCATAAATTATATACTTGACCTTCTCATCTGTGAATATAGCTGCTTATAAAAATCAAGAACTTATCCAAAGTTAGCAATGTGAAGAGTTCAGTGAAGTTACTCCATGGTGTTACTACCTTGGCACTTCTTTTGGCCAACTGGTCTGCAGGGACCTTACACTGACATTAGTCTCCTCAAGTAATCATGTGCCCTAGGTATCAGCCAGGGGCAGAAGCAAATACAAGTTTCTGATGTGACTTCCCCAGCAGCCTTTGTGATCAACAGTCTTCTCTGACTGCCAGTACCTATATGCCTAATGGACCCCCTAGATAAGATCCCCATGCCAAACCCCACTCTTCTAGTTTGAAATCACCAACCTGGCCCTAGCCTGGGAATCCCAAATCACTCCACCCATGGATCCTAATAAAGGCATATGCCCCACATCCCGACTGTCTGGACCTCCCTGTGTGGCCCCTTGAGGTTTGCTGATTGTGTACCTCTTCCAGGATGTACTCAGTGGCTCAGTCGTGCCTGACTCTTTGTGATCACATGGACTGTAGCCTGCCAGGCTCCTCTGTCCATGGAATTTTCTGGAAGAATACTGGAGTGGGTTGCCATGCCCTGCTTCAGGGGAATCTTCCTGATCCAAGGATCGAACCCACATCTCTTTTGTTTCCTACATTGCAGACAAATTCTTTACCACTGCAGCACCTGGGAAGGCCTTCTGTGAGCTATACACTTCTCTATTTTGAGTATGTTTTTGAACTGATCCTCACCATCCAGCTCTCTGTGCTTCACATAACAAATGTTAATTAAACAAAGTCATAACATAATTATAGGTGTCAGTGCCAGTATGAACATTCAGGTCCACCGTGTAACTCAGAAACTCAGTTCTTAACTATCGTGCCCTATATCCCAGCTGATGTCTCCCACCCCAGCTCTGCCTGCTGTATCAAATGCATGCCTCCATGACTGCATCCATCATTTAGTGTTATTCAGTTATTCAGTTGTGTCCAACTCTCTTTTGTGACCGTGTGGACTGCAGCATGCCAGGCTTCCCTACCCTTCACTATCTCCCAGAGTTTGCTCGAACTTATGTCCACTGAGTTGGTGTATTGCTTCAGTTATTAGTTGTTAGCATTCTTTTAGTGTTTCAGGCATGATGCAGGTTGCAAAGGGTACAGGCATAAAACCTGGCCCATTTTTTAAAAGATGTCACACCCAATCCTGTTCTCACTGCTGCCCTCTTTCAGACTTCTTTCCACTTTGCAACCAGGATGGTATTTCCAAGATTCAAACCTGATACATCAGTTGTCTGGTAAAAACAAACTCATGGCCTGCATTGCTCCTAGGATCAAAATGGAAATCCTTAATCCAGCCTCTGATACAATCATGGTCTGACCCCTGTGCAGCTTGGTAGCCTCCTCTTCAGTCCTCTCACCCTGTTCTCTGTTCAGTCACCTAGACCTTCTTGGAGCCCCCAGGAATGTCTTGCTTCCTCAGACTAAGATGTCTGGAAGCATTTACTCCTCTTCACACACATGCTTCCCTCTGCTTAGAATCTACCTGTCTCATAGAGTTTGCTCCTAGTTAAGTGTCTTGTCTCAACTTGCTTAGGGAAGCCTACCTTAACCTTTAATTATGGAAAATCTCTCCTTTATGATTACATACAATCCCCTGTAGCTCTTTTCTGGTAATAATGTCATACTTTGTGGTGTGATTAAGTCACAAGTATAAGTGGCTCTGGAAGATTTTAAGTCCTAAAAAGGCAGGAAGTTCTTCTTTTTTGCTTGCCATGATCTAGCATCTTAAGGACTCAATGCACTTCAGTTGTTGGAAACCTCATAATTGGTTGTATTCTAATGGAAGGATGTTCAAGCACTGCGCACAAGAGTACATGGACAAAATCTGTACCATGATTAGCAACTTTTCCTCAAGGGAAATTTACTTGTCTTTTCTTATTGATCATGTCATCTCAAATACGACAAGACAATCTTAGTTGCCCCATTCAATTCCCTGTGACTATTTGAATTCTGATACCATTATAGATCTCTGAGGCTGCTAAATCAGAGCAGGAGTGTGGGGAAAGGAGCCTTATGAAAGTTGCCGCTCTCCAGACTCAGGCCTGCAGTGCCCATTACCTGACTGTGCAGTCCTCATGTATATCTCTATTCTAATTTTTTTCCTTAAAACGTGAAACTGTGGATTTCCCTGGTGGCTCAGTGATAAAAAATCTGCCTGCCAGTGCAGAAGACACGAATGGATTCGATCTCTGGACTGGGAAGATCCACATGCCACCATTCAGCTAAGTCTGTGAACCACAATTGTTGAGCCTGTGCTCTAGATCCTGGGAGCCACAGCTACCACAGTCCATTCCCTAGAGCCTGTGCTCTGCAATAAGAGAAGCCACTGATATGAGAAACATGGATGCCGCAGCTAGAGAGCAGGCCCTGCTCACCACAACTAGAGAAAAGCCCAAACCAAAATAAAGAAGTACATTTATTAAAAAAAAATGGAATTGTGATAGATTTCATCATTAAAGGAACTCTGAGAAGTATAGGGCAGTTACTGTTATAAAAATCATGTGACAAATAAATAGGATTTCACTGGTTCTAAGCAACTGATCAAAAGCACATGCTCAGTTCTAAGAGAAGAGAGAGATGGATCCAAGGACACTATTTTCCATGTGGAATGTTTCAATTAAGTATGTGTTAATAGTCTGGCCCTGCCACTTGCTAGCACTGTGAACTTGTACCACTTAGAAATAAGCCTAGGGGATAAATATTATTTCCGTTTTACAGATAAGTAGTACACTGATAAGTACCGATAAGTAGCTTATGGGAGTTATATGCAATTTGATAAGGTTCTGTCAGCTAATAATTGCAAAGCTGAGGCTGAAAGAATTGAACTTACTTTGTGTGACCAGAGAGGCTGAGCTTTTAACCATGAGGTTCTCTGAGCTCTCTGAAATTCACAGGTTTTAGAAAGAGATAAATATAAACTGATTATTCCAGTATCTCAAACATCAACTGAGACAACTATGGGGAAACTCCAGTGCTTGCAGAGAAAAGAACTACATTATCATTATTAATAACAACTATTATTATTAATGATACTGCTCAGGAATTTTATTAAGTTAACATTTGTAACTGTGATATATATACATTAATGCCACTTATACATATGTTAACTTAATAAAATTCCTGAGCAGTATCATTAATAATAATAGTTGTTATTAATAATGATAATGTAGTTCTTTTCTCTGCAAGCACTGGAGTTTCCCCATAGTTGTCTCAGTTGATGTTTGAGATACTGGAATAATCAGTTTATATTTATCTCTTTCTAAAACCTGTGAATTTCAGAGAGCTCAGAGAACCTCATGGTTAAAAGCTCAGCCTCTCTGGTCACACAAAGTAAGTTCAATTCTTTCAGCCTCAGCTTTGCAATTATTAGCTGACAGAACCTTATCAAATTGCATATAACTCCCATAAGCTACTTATCGGTACTTATCAGTGTACTACTTATCTGTAAAACGGAAATAATATTTATCCCCTAGGCTTATTTCTAGTACTAAGTGAAATATATAAAAATAATTACCCCTTTTTGAGCTCTTTCTAAATGCTGGGCTAATTATTGAAGGTAAAGAAATTAATAATTACCATAGTGATTATTATTGTTAAATAGACACCATTGCCCATGAACAAGCCAAAAATAGATGAAGTAATTTAGCAATATATTTTCCACATTTTAAAGGAGTATTTTTCAACTTAGCATTTATGGCTGTCCTGGTACAAAATGGGCATAAATCTACCAGAGTGACACAAAAAAACCAAATTTAGGTTGCTGGTAACACAGCTTCCAATGTCACTGAATGTTTCAATTCTGGAGAAGAATTAACAGATTGGGTTTTTTTCATGGGGCAGAGGAGGTGACATAAGGCCTTGGTTAAACAGACACGAAAGAATAGCTCCTGATATCAGTGTAGTTGGAATCTCATTACTATTCATGGCTCTTGCTGTCCCTTTGTTCTCTGCAGTTTCTAAGGCTCCAGGCATTTCTTTTTGGGTTTCATTTTCATTTCATTAATTTTCTGATTTTTTTTTCCTCCTCAGCCTGGATACTGGAATAAGATTTTTGCCTTGGTCACTCAAAATCAAGGGTCAGTTTCTTTCTCTCCAATAGATGGTGGGAAGGTCTTTGTTTATTTGCCTTTTTAACCTTGCCCACTTCCAAAGAGATTTTTAGGCAACCTGTAGCAGGAGTTGAAGATATTCATAAGGTGTTTGCACATATACAGGTCAAAATCAAGTTACGAGGCAAAAAAAGAAAAAGAAAACTACATTGGGAAATCACTGTGGACGGTGACTAAAGCCATGAAATTAAAAGACACTTGTTCTTCAGGAGAAAAGCTATGGCAAACCTAGACAGCATATTAAAAAGCAGAGACATCACTTTGCCGACAAAGGCCCTATAGTCAAGGCTATTGTTTTTCCAGTAGTTATGTATGGATATGAGAGTTGGACCATAAAGAAAGCTGAGCACCAAAGAACTGATGCTTCCAAACTGTGGTGCTGGATAAGATTCTTAAAAGTCCCTTGTAAAACAAGACGATCAAACCAGTCCATCCTAAAGGAAATCGACACTGAATATTCATTGGAAGGACTGATGCTAAAGCTCAATACTTTGGCTGCCTGATGCAAAGAGCAAAGTCATTGGGAAAGACTGATGCTGGGAAAGATTGGAGGCAGGAGGAGAAGGGAGTGACCGAAGATGAGATGGTTAGATAGCATCTCAATGGACATGAATTTGACCAAACTCTGAGAGAACTGGGGGACAGAGGAGCCTGGTGTGCTGCGGTTTATTGGTTCGCAATGAGTCAGACATGATTTAGTGACTAAACAACATTAGGAAAAGCAAGTCGAGAAATGTGGCAACTAGTGACAGACTTTATTTTCTTGGGCTCCAAAATCACTGCAGATGGTGACTGCAGCCATGAAATTAATAGATGCTTGCTCCTTGGAAGAAAAGCTATGGCCAACCTAGATAGCATATTCAAAAGCAGAGACATTACTTTGCCGACTAAGGGTCTAGTCAAAGCTATGGTTTTTGAGCATTATTTAAATTAAAATTAAGACATATTATTGACCGTTATACAGAATAGGAGTTGGGAGCAACGACCATCCCTGTAGCCAAAAATCCATGTCTAACTTACAGTTCACACTCTGTATTTGTAGTTCCTCTGTATTCAGCATTCCTCATCCATGGATTTAAATAACCACACAGGGTATAGTCCTGTAGTATTTTCTGTTGAGAAATCCATGTATAAATGTACCTACACAATCAGAGCATCTTCCCTGTGGCTCAGCTGGTAAAGACTCCTCCTGCAATGTGGGAGAACTGGGTTTGATTCTTGGGTTGGGGTGATCGATCTCCTGGAGAAGGGAATGGCTACCACCTCCAGTGTTCTGGCTTTGGAGAATTCCATGGACTGTATAGTCCATGGGGTCACAAAGAGTTGGACACAACTAGTGACTTTCACTTTCACACAGTCCCAACCCATATCTTTTTAGAGTCAACTGTAGTTATAGGAATGCTAACATTTTTGAGGCATGGTATTCACTGTATTTTTTGTTTGTTTGTTTGTTTGTTTTTGTAAAGTCCCACTTAAGAGGTATCATTGAATTCAAGTGTAGAAAAGCCGTGAGGTAATAGGATTTTTCTCTATTCTGATAAGGACAACTAATGCAAAAATCATATTTCCCCTTTTCCCTTGACTGCCAGAGTGCTAACAATCTGATGCTCAGTGATAGCCACTGTAGTCTCTATAATTAGTATGTTGTTCTTTTTCTGTGGACTTGGTTTTTGTACTCTGTTTTTATATTTTTCATGTACATATATTTTGTCTTACATTATTTGCTATAGAGTGAATTTGTATCCCCTCAAAATTTATATGTTGAAACCCTAATCACCAATGTAACTGAGCTTGGAATAGGGACTGTGAGGAGGTGATAAAGGTTAAATGAGGGTCATAAGGGTGGGGGCCTAATCCTATAGATCTGGCGCCCATATAAGAAGAAGAGATGCCAGAGCTCTCTCTGTTCACCATAAGGGGACACAGTGAGGGGGCAGCCATCTGCAAGCCAGGAAGAGAGCTCAGTGGGAATTGAATCAGCTGGCACTTTGATCTTAGATTTCCCAGCTTCCAGCTGTGAAAAACAAATTTTTGTGTTTAAACCACTCAGTATTTTGTCATGGCAACCTGAATAGATCATTGCACTGTTAAAATCTTCCAGAGATTATGTATTATAACTGATTTCTCTTTCTGCTAATAATATGGTATCTAGTGAAAAACTCAGTCTCACAGTAGCTTTCATTTTGAAGTACCACTACAATTCTACTCTAATTGTTACTGCTTTATTAGTAAACATTTTCAGTCATCAAGATAGATACAATATTGTTTTTATTTTTGTTTACTTTCATACTGTATTTCTAGAGGAATTTACATTTGAATTTATGCATAAATTATTGAGTGATTTTTTTTTTAAGTTCATGTTTTGGAGAGCAGCTTTGTAAAACATCTTAAGAGGTTCTAGATACATCCGCCCTTAGTAAGAG
>SJYC01147373.1:0-57854 GCA_006408675.1 Madoqua kirkii
AAGAATGCTCAAACTACCACACAGTTGCACTCATCTCACATGCTAGTAAAGTAATGCTTAAAATTCTGCAAGCCAGGCTACAGCAATACATGAACCGTGAACTTCCAGATGTACAAGCTGGTTTTAGAAAAGACAGAGGGACCAGAGATCAACTTGCCAACATCCACTGGAGCATGAAAATAGCAAGAGAGCTCCAGAAAAACATCTACTTCTGCTTTATTGACTGTGCCAAAGACTTTGACTGTGTGGATCACAATAAACTGTAGAAAATTCTGAAAGTGATAAGGATACCAGACCATCTGACTTGCCTCTTGAGAAACATATATGTAGGTCAGGAAGCAACAGTTAGAGCTCGACATGGAACAACAGACTGGTTCCAAATAGGAGAAGGAGTACGTCAAGGCTGTATATTGTCACCCTGCTTATTTAACTTATATACGGAGTACATCATGAGAAATGCTGGGCTTGAGTAAGCACAAGCTGGAATCAAGATTGCTGGGAGAAATATCAATAACCTCAGATATGCAGATGACTACCACTCTTATGGCAGAAAGTGAAGAGGAACTAAAGAGCCTCTTGATGAAAATAAAAGAGGAGAGTGAAAAGGTTGGCTGAAAGCTCAACATTCAGAAAATGAAGATCATGGCATCCGGTGCCATCATTTCATGGGAAATAGATGGGGAAACAGTGGCAGACTTTATTTTGGGGGGCTCCAAAATCACTGCAGATGGTGACTGCAGCCATGAGATTAAAATACGCTTACTCCTTGGAAGGAAAGTTATGACCAAGCTGATGTTGCTGCTGCAAAGTCACTTCAGTTGTGTTCGATTCTGTGTGACCCCACAGATGGCAGCCCACCAGGCTGCCCCATCCCTGGGATTCTCCAGGCAAGAACACTGGAGTGGGTTGCCATTTCCTTCTCCAATACATGAAAGTCAAAAGTTAAAGTGAAGTCTCTCAGTCATGTCCAGTCCATCAGGCTCCTCCGTCCATGGGATTTTCCAGGCAAGAGTAGTGCAGTGAGGTGCCATGACCAAGCTAGACAGCATATTATACAGCAGAGACATTACTTTGCCAACAAAGGTCCATCTAGTCAAGGCTCTGGTTTTTCCAGTGGTCATGTATGGATGTGAGAGTTGGACTGTAAAGAAAGCTGAGCACCGAAGAATTGATGCTTTTGAACTGTGGTGTTGGAGAAGTCCCTGGACTATAATGAGATCCAACCAGTTCATCCTAAAAGAGATCAGTCTTGGGTGTTCATTGAAGGGACTGATGTTGAAGCTGAAACTGCAATACTTTGGCGACCTGATGTGGAGCGCTGACCCAGGATACAGGATGCTTGTGGCTGGTGCACTGGGATGACCCAGAGTGATAGTATGGGGAGGGGGGTGGGAGAGGGGTTCAGGATTGGGAACATGTGTACACCCTGGCAGTTTCATTTTGATGTATGGCAAAACCAATACAGTATTGTAAAGTAAAATAAAATAAAATAAAAAATAAAAAAGAAAGACCCTGACACTGGGAAAGATTGAGGGTAGGAGGAAAAGGGGACGACAGAGGATGAAATGATTGGATGGCATCACTGACTCGATGGACATGGTTTTGTGTGGACTTTGGGAGTTGGTGATGGACAGGAAAGCCTGATGAGCTCCAATTCATGTGCTTAGAGAGTCGGACACGACTGAGTGACTGAACTGAACTCAACTGAAAAAGTTAACTTCAATAATATACACAACTCTACTTTTTTACTTTTCCCCCTACCTTTTATAATTGATGTCACAATTCACACTTTTTATATCATGTATCCATTAACAATTTAAAAATTTTGTCCATAATTTCATTAATTGAATTAGATGATGACAATAATTTCACCTAATTGAATCATGTAATTAATCAAATGTGCAGATCTCAGAAAAATAGCTTCTGAGTAAATATGAATACTTACCTTTACCCTCATATCTGTTACTGATAGTTTTATATCATTATTACTATAATCAACCATTTTAAACAAATATTTGCAATTATAGTAATTCTTAAGACTTCTGTGTTCTAACACTTGTATTAAAATGAAGTGATTTTCACAATATCACAGTATATTTGTCCATATACTTACCTTTCTAGCAAGTTTTGTACTTTTATATCTTTTACTGATTCTCTTCAGTATCTTTTATTTCAACCTGAACTTTAGCACTTGTAAGTTGTTGATACAGTCGCTTAGTTTTTGCTTGTCTGTTCTTTTTCTCTCCTTCATTTTGAAGGACAGTTTTCCCAGGCATATTATTCTCGATTGATAGATTTTTCTTTTTCAGCACTTTGAATATATCATCCCATTTCCTTCCTCCCTTTAACTTTTATTCTTCCTAATCTGATGATAATCTTATGAGGGCTTCTTCATATCTGAGTCACTTTTATCTTGTTGCTTTCAAAATTCTCTTTTTGTCTTTGACAATTTGATAATGACTGATGACTGTAGATTTCTATCACTTTTTCCTTTTGGGAATTCTTTATGTTTCATGAATTTGCATGCCTATATCTCTCCTAACTTTTGGGAAGTTTTCAACCATTATTTCCCATTGTCTATTTATTTTGCATATGGTAGTATATGTTTCCATGTTGATCTCTCCATACATCCCACCTTCCCCTTCCTCCCCGACAAACCATATATTTCTTTTCTATATGAGTGTTTTTTCACATAGTTTATTTTTACAAGATTTGCTATATACTTCCATTTGGAAAAAAAAAAAGAACAAAGAAAGCCTTCTGAAAAAGGGGACCTCAATCAGCAAAGAATTCATTCAATCAGAACTCTGTTAAGTCTGCTTTAAAAGACTTTGTTGCTATTGTTCCTTAGACTTGAGAGGAAGAATGAACATATTTAGAGAAATAATATGGAAGTTTCAAAGTGATTTAGTCAGCGATAAAATCTTGAAAAATGAAGAGCAAGTAGAAAGCTGTTTAATATTGTTCAATTCTGTCTGGTCAAGCCCCAGCAAGTGTAGAGGGAAAATTAACTCTTGGTTTATAAAAAATGAATTGCAACTATCAGGGCTGTCTATAATGTATAACTACGTGAATAAGTCTATCCAACTTTTCCATGGAAAATTACGTTAGCTCTAAAACATGTTCACAATTATTGTTCTGATTGTTATGTAGCTAACCCTGGTGGCTCAACAGTAAAGAATCTGCCTGCCAAGTAGGAGACTTGAGTTCAACCCCTGGGTTGGGAAGATCCCCTGGGGAAGGAAATGGTCACCCACTCCAGTATTCTTGCCTGGGAAATCCTATTGACAGAGGAGCCTGGTGAGCTACATCCATGGGGTGACAAAAGACCCCAAGATTGTTGTTGCTAAGTAAGCAACTAAGCAACAACAATCACATAGTGTATATTTCAACAAGTACATCCAAATCGACCAGAATTTAATTAAGCTCCTACCAGTGTCAGGTGTTTTTCTAGGGGATAGTTTCTTTACTCTGTACATAAAAACATTCTATTGCAATGGACAATTAATTTTCTCATTATGCAGGAAGAAATCATGCTGATTTTATTCATCAATTGCATACATTTGATGACTGAGCTGCTATCCCATCAGCTTTGGCCTCCCAGTACACACACACACACACACACACACACACACACACACACACACAACTGCTTTCTTTGAGTTGACAAAAACATCGCTGAGCTTGCAGGACTAGATGGGACACTGAGCTGTGGTAATGAATACAATGCCAGAGAAGGCTTCTGCCAACTGGCCTTTCCAGGTGACAGTCTCTGCATCAAGAGCACTTTCCCAGTGGAAGGCTTAGCATTTGCATGAATTAGGGATTGGAAAAAGGGAGATATCAAATTGGGGGTTTGCTGCATTCAGAACAGTTCCCAGAATTTTCAAAATAAATCTACAAAAACATCGCTGAGCTTGCAGGACTAGATGGGACACTGAGCTGTGGTAATGAATACAATGCCAGAGAAGGCTTCTGCCAACTGGCCTTTCCAGGTGACAGTCTCTGCATCAAGAGCACTTTCCCAGTGGAAGGCTTAGCATTTGCATGAATTAGGGATTGGAAAAAGGGAGATATCAAATTGGGGGTTTGCTGCATTCAGAACAGTTCCCAGAATTTTCAAAATAAATCTATTATGTCTAGTGTTTAATTTTGATTCCTACTTTCTGTTTGCCTACTATTTTTCAAAGTAAGTTCTGAAAAAAATTATGTAAGTGAGCAGTACAATAAGATTCTGTCATATTAGTTACCTTTGTAACTTCTTCCTAGAACATCTTTTCTCTCGAGTGTTCACCTCATTTATTTCTCTCAAACCACTCTTATTTCCATTCAAAAGTTTTCTCCTCAGGGAAGCCATCCCTCTTTATTCTCTTTGACATGGCACCTTTCTTCCTACTTTATACCTTGACCTTGTTTTATTTTTCTTAACAGTATTTATACACAATAATGCCACATATTGATGCTTATTTGTATTTTATTTATTTCCTCAAAATTTAAGCTCCTTAAGGACAGGATGAAAGTAAAAGAGGAGAGTGAAAAAATTGGCTTAAAGCTCAACATTCAGAAAACGAAGATCATGGCATCTGGTCCCATCACTTCATGGGAAATAGATGGGGAAACAGTGGAAACAGTGTCAGACTTTGTTTTCTGGGACTCCAAAATCACTGCAGATGGTGACTGCCGTCATGAAATTAAAAGACGCTTACTCCTTGGAAGAAAAGTTATGACCAACCTAGAAAGTATATTCAAAAGCAGAGACATTACTTTGCTGACTAAGGGTCTAGTCAAGGCTACGGTTTTTCCTGTGGTCATGTATGGATGTGAGAGTTGGACTGTGAAGAAGGCTGAGCACTGAAGAATTGATGCTTTTGAACTGTGGTGTTGGAGAAGACTCTTGCGAGTCCCTTGGACTGCAAGGAGATCCAACCAGTCCATTCTGAAGGAGATCAACCCTGGGATTTCTTTGGAAAGAATGATGCTAAAGCGGAAACTCCAGTACTTCGGCCACCTCAAGCGAAGAGTTGACTCACTGAAAAAGACTCTGATGCTGGGAAGGATTGGGGGCAGGAGAAGAAGGGGACTACCGAGGATGAGAAGGCTAGATGGCATCACAGACTCGATGGACGTGAGTCTGAGTGAACTCTGAGAGATGGTGATGAACAGGGAGGCCTGGCGTGCTGTGATTCATGGGGTTGCAAAGAGTTGGACACGACTGAGTGATTGAACCGAAGGACAGGGCCCTTTTCTACTTTCTTTTCTGTCTTCTATTCCATTACATGGCAGTAATTTTTTTTGGAACTACCTGTTTTGCTTAAATCTGTTTTGGTTTATATTACCCAAAACAAATTTCAACTTACCTATTTTTATAAAGGTTGTCATCCAAGTTAATGTATATTAATTATATTTTACTTCTCAGAAAGACACTGTATCCAAAAAGAGGACAGGTGTTTTTTTTTTTTTTTTTTTTTAGTGAAAACGTTTTCCAGTTAACTGTACTGTATAACTGAAATTTATCAAGTGTAGTTAACAGGTTGTGTCATGGAACCTCAGACACCTTGTTTGTCTTATAACTGAACCCTTTTATCAACCTCTCTCTATTTACTTCATACCTTCTTTACCACTCTTCATTTCTATGAATATTTTAATTAACTTGATGAGGAAGAATCCTTTCACAATGTGCACATATATCACATAATATTGTAAACGTTAAATATCTTAGAATTTGTCAATTACTGTATTGACATGCAATATTGTCAATAATACCTTAATAAGGTACTGAGATAGCTTAACATATATATATGTATAAAATCTTATATATATACTCAATCTCAATTATATCTCTCAGTAGGCTTTTGTGGCTATTCACTAGGTGTTTTTTTTTTGTTTGTTTGTTTGCTTTTTGGTATTTTTTTTGCCTGCTGTACTCTGTTCAAATCTGAGAATTACATATGAAGTCATGACAAGCACATGAAGTTAGCTTACAATAAGTTTTAAATAATTTTCTTTTATGTGAAATAGCATCTTCACCTCCCTAAGTGGAGAATTAATTCCAACCTCAGAGATTTCCAGCTAGGTGTTTATTAAGGCTCCATGCTACTTCCAAATTCTGCAACAAGAGATGCAAATTGAAATCTTTATGTCACTGGTTTTGGGGCAGCCCACAGAGCAATAAAAATGTGTTTGTAAACTCTGAACATAGGTGGGCAATTTTGAAAGCCTCTAGATATGACAGAATGATTTCCAAGTAAGAGTGCAGTATTGTTTATTACAACTTTGAGTGGCAGTCTAATATATTAAATCAGTTCAGAAGATTGTAAAATGCATTAGCATTGCAATTTAATACCTTCAACAAATTTAACTGTCACTCAAAAGCATATCTGTCCTTGCTGTAAAAAAAAAAAGCCAAAACGAAACTCCTTCCATGATGGACAGTTATGTTCAAGGAGACAATAGCTTTTTTATGTACACAGCCACATACAGAAAGGATACACTGCATTTAGCAAAATTAAGTGGCACATAATTAATATAAGCATTTGGCTATGGCTGGACAACTTGAAGCTTTACAAAAAAGTTTGACAAAATGATGAGCTGAGCGCCGTTTACCAACCAGGAAATCTGCTCATGAAAATACATGGGAGGTTTCTCTCCATCAGATGATGGTTCTCTTGCTTCTATAGCCACCTGTCAACATTATATTTCTTCCATAACGAAGGACATTTATGAAGTGTTCCTAATAGCACTGTAAATGTTACTGCTCTGATGTTTATTGGAAACATCAGAATAAAACTCCTTACAAAGTATAATATTAATAATATGAAATTATTATTGAAAGCCTATAAGTGAAGAATCACTGTCATTGAGCACACTATCTGTCAGACACTGAAATAAGCACTTTATCATATATTATCTCATCAAAGCCTTTCACACAATTTTATGAAGAGTTATTTTACAGATCAAAAAACAGGCCCAGAGAGTGAAAGTAACTTGCTTCATGAAGATCCCCTACACCCTAAGTAACAGAGCCAGGCTTTGACCTAAGGGCCATTAATTTTGTTAATCATCATCAATCTGCTAGGGTATCTGGGACATGCCACTTCATGGTGGAACTCTTGAATGTATTAATCATCACAATCGCACTACAATTATTATTTTTCTCTCTGTACAGATGAGTTACCTATGACTTTATAATAAGTAGCCAAGTTCTCGCAGAGCCACGTGCTTCCTAATCATACCACTCTTCATCGACAATAAGACTAGTGAAAGAAATGTTAACATGGGCAAGAGAGGCAAGAGAAAGATTATTTTAGTATTTAAAGTTTTTTAATGTGTGTGTGTGTGTGTGTGTGTGTGTGTGTGTGTGTAGACAGATAGCCAGATATAGCAGACTGGTAAATATTATCTACTTAGTAACTCATCAATCATATGCACACTCAGAATCATCTAGTCATTCAATAGCTGAGTGGCGTGTAGGAAAAAAACCTGTCCTTACTTCCTCATGTCCATCAACTTTTAACTGAAATATTTTGTTCTTTTTGTGCTCCTACCCTAGTCCATATCCTGGATAAAGTGGAAGTTTATATTTCATTTTCACTTCCCACAGTTTCCAAGTGCATGGTAATTGCAATACCTTATATGTCAGAAATGTATTAATATATACACAAGTCAGCTTAACATTGAAAACGTGTCACAGTATTCTCAATTCAAATTTAATTCAGCCATCTTATTTCTTACATAATTTATTTTATGACCTTAATATAAATAAAGCTTAATATACGATTGAAATAATATCTACTTTGAGTTAATAGATGCAAATTTCCAAGCACAATTTATGGAGTATAATGAGCAGTCAATAAATTGTTGCCTTTCTTACTTGGCTCCTGAAAGTCCTTGCTCATTAAAATCATGGGAATCTTCAATATTTATTTATCTGTAGGAAAGTGGACAAAAACCCAAACCCTCCTTTATTTTTATTTAAAGATATTTATAACAAAGCATTTGGAACATATACAAAATTAAAGAATTTAATGAATGTGATGTACTTGACACCCATCTTGTTTCATATACATTGACCTTTCTTGAGATAGAAACTAATCCATGACTACACATATTTACTCTATCTTGAATTCCTTTCACTTTACATGTCCTAAATATACTTGATCATTGTTTTCAATGATAGTTCTCATTTCCTTCTTGATAGATCAGTATTCTCTATTTGTTTGTTGCAATTAAAAGCCTGATTTGAATCTTATATGTTGTTACAGTTAATAGTTCGATTTGTATGTTTTTAAAATAATTTACTGTTTTAAATTGTTTACATTCCTAGAAGTGTAATCGTTGTATCAAATAGTAAATAATTATGTGATTTTTGTAGGTATCACGCAATTTCTTCAGCAGTTTAGAATTTTGTGTTCCCGTCAGCAGTGCATGAGAAGTATATTTCCCTACAGCTTTGCAACAGCGTATGTTGTCAGGCTGTGGGAATTTTACTAATCTGACAGGTGAGAAAACTATCCTAGCAAAGCAATTTGTGTTGATCTGTTAATGAGTTAAGTTGAGCATATTTTCAAATGGTTGAGAGATGTTTGTGTTTTTTTCATTTGAACTGTACATACTTTCTGTAGCATTGTTGGCACTTTTCTTCTGTGTTCTTATCCTTTCTTTATTTCCTTGTATATTTGAGATATACATTTTTTGTGAGTGACATGAGTTGCAAATAGTTTTTCCTACCTTTTTATTTGCTGTTTTACTTTGCTTATCTTATTAAATTTTAATTAAATTTATCAACAATCTTTTTTTTATTTTTTAAAAAACCTGGTTTCTTTTGTTGACTGTAATGAAACCTGTTTCTCATCTCTTGGGACTTCTTTAGGTTTGGTTTAACCTCTCATAGCATATCATTACAAATGGGGATTCTGATTGTTTCATGTCTATTTATTGAGCATTGGCTGAGATTTACTGAGTGTTTTCTACTTGAGTCACTTTGTCTTTCCACAGACTTAATTTATATATGTATAAAAGGTATCTTTTCTGGCTATCCCATAACGCATACAAAGTGATGTGACTGGCATCTGACAACTTAAAGGTTTGTTCTAATTGTGCAGTCTTCCCAAAGAATGTGTTGTTGTTTTGCTACAAGCAAGAATTGTGCTATGAAGAGATGTGTGATGTCACATGGAGAATTGCTGTCTCTGAGACTCCCGAACAATGCTCACAGACAGCTGTGTGTGCCACCCTTGGGGAGGGGACAGTCTCAAGACCTCCAACTAGTCCTGAGCAAAGAATCATAGTCTATATTTCTGCTCCATTGGCTGGATATATTTTTCATGTTAATTGTCTTTATAATGTCATACACTCAGGACACGAAGTTTAATATTTTATTTTTCCTTTGCAAACAATTTTTTGTACTTGGAATTAAGGAAGCAGAGTATAGAAGGCATAATTTATCATAAAGCAAGATATACATGTATTTTTATTTTAGTTGTATGATGCAAATATTGGAGAATTGCATAAATTTCTCTAAATGAAATGGTTATATATACTTGTGCTCAGTTCAGTTCAGTTTCTCACTCATGTCCGACTCTTTGTGACCTCTTAGACTGCAGCACACCAGACCTCCCTGTCCATTGCCACTCCTGGAGTTTACTCAGACTCAAGTCCATTGAGTCGGTGATGACATCCAGCCATCTCATCCTCTGTCGTCCCCTTTTCCCACCTTCAGTCTTTCCCAGCATTGGGGTCTTTTCAAATGAATCAATTCTTCACAACAGGTAGCCTATATATTGGAGTTTCAGCTTCAGTATCAGACCTTCCAGTGAATATTCAGGACTAATTTCCTTTAGGATGGACTGGCTGGATCTCTTTGCAGTCCAAAGGACTCTCAAGAGTCTTCTCCAACACCACAGTTCAAAAGCATCAGTTCTTTGGTGTTCAGCTTTCTTTATAGTCTAATTCTCACATCCATACATGACTCCTGGAAAAACCATAGCTTTGACTAGACAGATCTTTGTTGGCAAAGTAATGGCTCTGCTTTTGAATATGTTGTCTAGGTTGGTCATAAGTTTCTTCCATGGAGCAAGCGTCTTTTAATTACATAGCTGCAGTCACCATCTGCAGTGATTTTGGAGCCCCCAAAAATAAAGTCTGTGCACGACTTCTGTGCTCAGTCGTGTCTAAATCTTTGTGACTCCATCAAGCTCCTCTGTCTATTGAAATTTTCAGTCAATGATACTGGAATAGGTTGCCATTTCCAACTCTGGGGTATCTTTATGACCCAGGGATTGAACCTGCATTTCTTGTGTCTCCTGTGTCTCTTGCGTTGGCAAGCAGATTCTTTCCCACTGAGCCATCAGGAAAACCCTCATACTATACTTGGTCTTAGCCAAAAGGCTGAGACTTACACATAAATTTCTCTATTCCTCTTCTTAAGAGAATTTGCAGTCTAGTAAGAGACACAAACAAATAATCTAATTTTGGATATCTTTTTCTTGTATTCTAAATAGGAAAACCTGAAGGAGTATTCACTATCTTAAATATCAACATTTAGAAATTAGTTTTTGATTTTGTATTTGAGATAACTGCATTCTCAAGCAGTTAGAAGAAAACAGGTTTAGTTTTCAACTTGATGATAATGCTAAAAGTTGTAAAAGTAGTCCACCACTTACACAAAGGTACTCTCCCTATTTGACAATATTTTCCTTGATCCAAGATTGACAGGTTATTTAAGTAGACTCTTCACATTGTCTCAAACATTCACAGATGGTCTTATACCACTTTCATGAATTTCAAAAGAAAGGTTATTGTCATACCTCTTAATATAATGGATGATAGCTTAAAATGAAAGAGACATCAATAAGTATATGAAACATATCAATTAGAACTTTGCTTTGTTGCAAATTGTGTGATTTTTTTGATCGGAGACAAACTGAGTGTCTAGTAAGTTACATTTTCTTTTTTTAGTTCATCTAGGCAAGCAAATGTTGTTTCAAATGGTTAACTGCAAATTTTGTGTTTTATACCTTTTAAACTCAGAAAGTATTCAAGTTTATATTCATACTAAATAGATAAGTTAGGAATTAACTGAAGGACTCTTTAGATCCAAATTCTCTGATTAACTACAACACAAATCCCATTACCTTACTTTGAATCAATTAGTCCATTTTCTCATTCACATCCAAAATAATATGTGGTTTTGAATTTTAATGGATTTGTGAAAATATTCTGTAGATTATCACCACATATCCAAAGTCATTCAAAAAGTCAGTCTACTGATAATGAGTATGGTTCTGAACAGAATAATTTAAGGCTTATAGACTGCAGGATTATTTTGACAGGATGAACTATATTGGAATTAATTGTCAGTGAATAGAACTATGAAGGCAAGTTCATTAGCATATTTGAAGGAAGTAACCAGACTGTAAGTCTCAGAAAGTCCCAATGTGAAGTTCACCAGTTTAAAAGTGAAAGCTTTGAGAGCGTTAACATATCAGCTTGGTTCATTGTTCTATTTGCCAGGTTTGCACAAGGGCTCCCTTGTTATTAGAGCTCAGTCGAATCCAAATAAATAATTGATTTCTTATTCGTAACATTATTAATCCTCTTCTTGACTGAGCCAAGATCTACCTGGCTTCTGTTCATTCTGACCCAGTCTTTCATTACTCACGTTGTATCTATTCTCTGGGCTCCACAGGACACAGTTTTCAGTTAATCCTTTGAAATTTTCTAGTTCTGAACTTTCGATGACCATTTCTACCCTTGGAAACCCCACCCTAATGTTAGCACCATGACCAGAAGCCCTGCTAATTTCACCGTGTCAGAGGATGTCAGAAACACCTTGGTAGATAGGAAGCATTATGAAAGGAATGTGTATCCTCAAACCAGAAAATTCACTGCTGGTCTTGGTTCTTTTGTTGTTTTTTTTTTGTGTTTTTCCCTTAACTGATGAAGGCCTATTTTAATAGAGGTAAATGACACTACTTAACTTATAGTGAAATGTATTGATTTTCTCTGCTTTCTCAAAGGTGACCTCCAGGCAATTGTAGACTCTAAATTATTGCAAGGCAAGCAGATATTATAGATTTAACTCAGCAGTTTGAAATCTATCAGCTAGTTAATTCCCACCTTCCTTTACAGCCATTAAACACTCTGCTTTTAATTGCAGTTATAATATTTATTTTCTCACTCTCACCTGTTTGGGTATGCTGCATTTCTTTGGTAATTTCTCTAGAGATTTGTGCTTGGATGTACTTTTTTTTTTCTCTCCATTATCTTCAGTACGGTTGCCTTTTATTCCACGTGCCTTTAAAATCTGTTTAAAGTTGACTTTTTAAAACTTGAAATGGATTTTTTTTAGAAAATGGAAAAAGACTTCATAACTTTGGGATAAGCACACCAAGATCACTCCTTGTTTTGCACAGGAAGTAAATGCATCAAAGGTGAAAAGGATAATATTGCAAATTATCTGATTCTAAGAGTCAGCTCACATAATGGAAGTGTTAGGATTTACTTTCATTATTAAAATTAAGCTAATTTCATTTTGATAAGTATCTTCTAACATTATAATAAAATGATTATGCAGACTTTTATAGAGAAGTAGAGTGATAACATTTGTAAGATTAAAATATATACTCATTCTCAATAATGTGTCTAGTAACTTCTAATTCTTAATAAATTAAGAAGTTTTGTTTTCTTTCATACTTTTTTGATCATGTTTTCAGTTTGGTAGATGATTTGTGATTATAAAGGAAAATTACTTTTGGAGGTTTTGTGGGGTTTTTTTGCTACAGTATAAGAATGTTCAGTTTGGTTTTTTTCAATTTCTAAACTGAGTAATGTGATGTGTTGTAATCTTTAATGATAATATATCAGTGTTATTCATATTACTTATTTATTCAATAAGCCTTTTTCCAGTCTCTTCTATGAGCCTGGCTCTTGGTCTTCAGCAGTAGGGATTCTGTGGAGGAAGATAAACATAGTCCTTATACTCAAATATTCTGAGTCTTGACAACCTGTTTATCAGTGAATTGGTGATATCATCATGATTTTTTAGTCTTTTTTTTAAAGCATAAATTTATTTATTTTAATTGGAGCTTAATTACTTTACAGTATTGTATTGGTTTTGCCATACATCAACATGAATCCACCACAGGTATACACGTGTTCCCCATCCTGAATCCCCCTTCCCTCCTCCCTCCTCATACCATCCCTCTGGGTCATCCCAGTGTACCAGCCCCAAGCATCCAGTATCATGCATTGAACCTGGACTGCTGATTCATTTCATATATGATATTATACATGTTTCAATGCCCTTCTCCCTTAGTCTTTAATGTACAATTGCACATCTTATTTATTAGTACTTAATATTCAAATGCTTTGCACATGGGTAAGACATGATTGTGATTGATTTTGTACAGAAAATGGAAACGTGAGGGGGAAAAATGAATAAATAATTGGCCAAAACAGTTCTTCTTGGTAATCTAGAAAGAATGGAACAGATCTCTTAGATTTTTCCTACTCTTATATTTCTAGAGAGCTCCAAATAAAAATTCAGTCCATATTAATCTAATGATATCTATTTTTCATCTGTGTAATTGAGCTTACTGCTATAACCTTATATTAGATGTTATTATAAATGCTACACTCTCTGGAGTTACTTCCTTCTCCCTTAGTCTTTAATGTACAATTGCACATCTTATTTATTAGTACTTAATATTCAAATGCTTTGCACATGGGTAAGACATGATTGTGATTGATTTTGTACAGAAAATGGAAACGTGAGGGGGAAAAATGAATAAATAATTGGCCAAAACAGTTCTTCTTGGTAATCTAGAAAGAATGGAACAGATCTCTTAGATTTTTCCTACTCTTATATTTCTAGAGAGCTCCAAATAAAAATTCAGTCCATATTAATCTAATGATATCTATTTTTCATCTGTGTAATTGAGCTTACTGCTATAACCTTATATTAGATGTTATTATAAATGCTACACTCTCTGGAGTTACTCATGAAAACATGACAGTTTTCTTAGAAATATCCTGTTTTTCTTTTTGTTGGCTTCATCTGACTTTCATTATTTTTTAGTGTTAATTAGGGCTATTTAAATCAAAGAGCACTTATGTTTCTAAGTTCAGCTTGTATCTGAATGTTTAATACACATATTTGAAAAATTTGAATGAGGAAAACAGAAGTCTGATTTCAGAGCAAATATCCAAAGTGAAGCTCCTTGGGAATAATTAATTTTTAAAAAGACCACCAAATATGTCAATTATAAATAAATTCTAGCTATAGTGTAATGATAAATAGGTTGACATTAAAATAAATATATTTCAAATCAACATGGCTATAGTGTGGATTACTGAAAAATGAACTGGCATAGATACCAAGAGACCTGTTTGTTTGTTTTTTTTAATTTATTTATTTTAATTGGAGGCTAGTTACTTTACAATATTGTATTGGTTTTGCCATACATCAACATGAATCCACCACAGGTGTACACCTGTTTCCCATCTTGAACCCTCCTCTTACCTCCCTCTGCATACCATCCCTCTGGGTCATCCCAGTGCACCAGCCCCAAGCATCCTGTATCCTGCATTGAACCTGGACTGGCGATTCATTTCTTATATGATATTATACATGTTTCAATGCCATTCTCCCAAATCATCCCACCCTTGCACTCTCCCACAGAGTCCAAAAGACTGTTCTATACATCTGTATCTCTGTTGCTGTCTCACATACCAGGTTATTGTTACCATCTTTCTAAATTCCATATATATGTGTCAGTATACTGTATTGGTATTTTTCTTTCTGGCTTACTTCACTCTGTATAATAGGCTCCAGTTTCATCCACCTCATTAGAACAGATTCAAATGTATTCTTTTTAATGGCTGAGTAATATTCCATTGTGTATATGTACCACTGCTTTCTTATCCATTCATCTGCTGATGGACATCTAAGTTGCTTCCGTATCCTGGCTATTATAAGCAGTGCTGCAATGAACATTGGGGTACACGTGTCTTTTTCAATTCTGGTTTCCTTGGTGTGTATGCCCAGCAGGGGGATTTCTGGTTTTTAGGACTTATTCAGTCATTGTGTGTTGGCAACTCATGCAAATTCATCAATTTCATCTGAAAATGAGGATTTAGTGAATACATCCTATTTCCTTGGGGAATCTGCCTGTAATGCAGGAAACCTGGGTTCAATCCCTGGGTTGGGAATATCCTCTGGAGAAAGGAAAGGCTACTCACTCCAGTATTCTGGACTAGAAAGTTCCATGGACTGTGTAATCCATGGGTTAGCAAAGTGTTGGATACAAATGAGTGACTTTCACTTTCATTTTCATATATCCTATCCAGCTCTATCACTGCATAATTTGATGATTCCCACATTAACTATTAGATAGCATTTATAGTAGTACATTTGCCTTACATTACCTATTTTGAGAAAAATATATGAAATAATAGACATGCTGTCTTGAAAAAGGTACTAAAACTTTGTGATCAACTATAGAGATAACCCCACATTCTTCATCTTCCTATATTTGTGCCCTTCCAAAGTGGCCCCAGATTCTACTTGAAAAGGTTGTCTGTTTTCCAGTCCCTCATGTCTGGGCTGTGATTCGTTTTGGCCAAGAAAATGAAGCAGAGGTGTATTGTACCAGTTTGCAGTTAGGGCCCCTGAGGCCCTGAAAACTTCTGGTCTCTTTATTATTGTGATCTTGAGAAATAACCTGGGATATGCTGCCATTTGAATGAATGACCACATGGGTCAGGTCGTCAACCGTTTCAGGCAGGTGAGAGAGACCAGTCAACACTGTTAGAACTGTCCAGGAGGTGACTGCAGATGCTTGTATGGGCCCTGCAGGGACCAGAAGAATAAACTGCCTAACTAAATAAAACCCCAGTTCCCAACCCTCCAAATTATAAGCTGAATAGTTTTTTAAATAAACCATTATTTTGGGCAATGCTCTGTTAAGCAGTAAAGACAAGCTGATTTAACTATAAAGCCCTAAACCTTCAGGATAAAATAAGTTACTGTAGAATAGATATAAATATAAATTAGAGACAGACTGTGCCTTAGAATTTTATAATCCAATCACTGTTTTAGGAAGTAAACTCAAAGAACTACTTCATAGAGTAATGAAATAGTAAAGCTCCATAAGAAAGGAGCAAGATATGAGCAGAAAGTTAAGAATAAAACTGAGGAGAAGGGTGGAGAATTTTTTAAGGTAGTAAAAATTATGGTAGCAATGCAAGCATAAAATGTGCAGAACAAGGTCTGTCATATAATAGGAACTAAAATGCTATGTGGAAAAATGATTGCCTTTTCTTATTTCTGAAATAAGTGCTAATATGCTCATAGACATTTTAATATGAAACATTGAAGTTTTGTATACATGCTTTTACTTCTCAGAAATGAAGCAAACTTCCAATAGCATTATCTTCCCACTGACACTATTGCATACTATGCCACCTCAGTAGTCAACTGCATACAGTAATATTTGGATGAAAGTCAAACTCTTTATCTTTCAGTCTGTCAATGTGCTACTTTTACATGTAAGCCAAAATACAGTATGCAGAGAAGTGCATACAGATGTTCTCCCCAAATCACTTGATGCTGTCAATTATTAGCACTAAAGTCTGATGAAATAGAAATTATCTCCTACTACTAATATATGGACAGACTTTTCTATTGCTAAAAAAATAGACAAAATATTCAGTTGATGGGTTTTAAAAAAAGAAGTAAACCTCTCTGATTTTAGTTTTTCTGAATTTCAAGTTATTTCCAATAGTTCTCTAAGATGATGTATTACAAGATTTTGTATGGATATTTTATGGCAAATATGATTTGCTTTGAATTTTGATTCTTTTTATAATTAGTCAGTAAAAGAACTTCTCTTCTAGTGTAATTCAATTCCATAAAACAGACTTGACAGATAGTATCTTTCCTATGCAATAAAACTATATAAAAGACTGCCTAAAATTATGTTGAAAAATCCTTTACTTTTTATATCAGTGAAATCATTCCAGGAACCAAGGATAAAATATGTGTTTTAATGTAGAAAATATGCCATCAAGTCTTTCTGAAGCTATTTTGTTTTTAAAACTGTCCTGTTATACTCAGTATTCTTTGTGATTGTCAGACAATGTGTTTGGAAAGATAGAGCCCTTCTATATTGGTTGTTATATAACATTAAGATGAATATATGTGTATCTAAGAATTTTTTTTTAACTGAAGAAGTTGATAGGCAATAAGAAATTCAAGTCCAAAGTTTAGAAATTAGGTTATTGCCGGAGATGAAAATGATGCTTTATTAAATCCTTGTAGGGGATTGAATGTAGCTTCCTCAGGAGTTAGTATGGAGGATGAGGAGGAGGAGAGAAGAGGGAGAGTAGAAAAGAGAAGAGCAGGAGAGGGAAAGGGGAGTCTAAGGTTAAATAATTAGAAGAAAAATGTATAGAGGCCTGAGAAGCAGTGGCCACTGAAGCAGATCCAATGATGCAGGCAGATAAAACAGTGCAAAAGAGAGTAAAAAGAGGCTAAGGTCAAGAGGAGAGATAAAAGGGAAGGTGGAAGCTTCTTTAATTGGACTTGGCTGTAAAAGGAAATACAGTATGCTTGGAAGAAAAATAGAAAATAATTTCTTTTTTTAAATTGAAATATAGACAGTTTACATCGTGTTGTATTACTTTTAGGTATATAGCAAAGCTTCTTTTCCATTATAGATTATTTCAAGATAATGAGTATAGTTCTGTATCCTATACAGTAAGTCCTTCTTGTCTATTTTATATATAGTAATGTGTATCTGTTAATCCCAAACTCCTGATTGATCCCCCTACTGGCCCCTCTTACTCTTTGTTTAACATACGTTTGTTATCTGTCTGTGAGTTTATTTCTAAGGAAGCTTTTGGTTGGGTTATTTTAAACAGTGGAAGTCATCAGTATCTACATTGCTGAAGGAATGATGCTGTAGAGAGAGAAAATTAAATCATGCAGGAGGAAGCAGGGGTGATTTGACAAGCAGAAAGGCCCTGGAATCCGATTTTGCTGACAGTTCTCCCAGCTCACTAAGTCATTTGTAGGTCTGCATGGAATCTAACAGCCTTTCTAATTGTGACCCCAGCACATTATGTAATCCCATTAAGAAAAATCATAACTCCAAGAAGAATACACAGACACTGGTCCTTTCTGCCTACATATCTTAAAAAAATTTCCTTTAATTTTGCATTTTCTTCCCTCTAAAAATACTGCCGTAGGTGGCAAATGTGTTTTTAAAATATTCTAAATCTAATCCAAACTATTTCTTGTGTATTATCGAATACTTTCAGATTGTAGCTATAACAAATCATTACTTTAAGGGTTTTTATCATCAAAAGTAGAGTGAAGCTAAGGTAAAAAATAAAGAAAAAATATGCAATACAAAAATCAAGTGTTCTTTTGATACTGAGGATCAAAGACTGTTTTGACACTTTAGAAAATATGAATTGTTATAACTCATCCTTGTATAGTTCATATTTTTTGTTCTACAATATACCTGCTGTTTTTGGACACCACACAAACATTTGAACATGATGAGTAAAAGTGACCCATTTGGCCTAAAAACATTGTTTTGATCCTTTCCCTCCTCCCCACATTTTCTAAGAATCTGAGTTTGATTTTTGGTTTTAAAATGATACCATCTATATTTTCTGCTGATTTTTTTTATTACTGAATTTTTTAATATCCAGTAAAACCTAAGGTTGTACACATTAAAAAAAAACTGTAAACCATTTAAAAATAAAAAATTGCCTTACTGAGTGTACAGAGAAAATTTTATTTATTTATTTAAAGTATGAAACATTACAGAATATGTGATTTTAGAAAGTTTAAGTGTTTGGATTTCAGAGACTGTGATTTCCACTTTAATGTATTCATATCAAATATTGCCTGCATAGTCCTTGTTGAAGTTGATGATTTTTGTTATTATCCCTCTTATCCCTGTTGCCTTTTGGGCTTCCCTTGTGGCTCAGCTTATAAAGAATCTGCCCACATTTTATTTATTTAAAGTATGAAACATTACAGAATACGTGATTTTAGAAAGTTTAAGTGTTTGGATTTCAGATGACTGTGATTTCCACTTTAATGTATTCATATCAAATATTGCCTGCATAGTCCTTGTTGAAGTTGATGATTTTTGTTATTATCCCTCTTATCCCTGTTGCCTTTTGGGCTTCCCTTGTGGCTCAGCTTGTAAAGAATCTGCCCACAGGGTGGGAGACTCCGGTTCGATTCCTGAACAGGAAGATTGCCTGGAGAAGGGATAGGCTACCCACTCCACTATTCATAGGCTTCCCTGGAGGCTCAGATGGTAAAGAATCCACCTGTACTGCCGGAGACCTCAGTTCGATTCCTGGGTCAGGAAGATCCCCTGGAGAAGGTGAAGGCTATCCACGCCAGTATCCTGGCCTGGAGAATTCCATGGGGTCTCAAACAGTTGGACACGACTAAGTGACTTTCATTTTCACTGTTACTGTTTATTCTTCTGATTGTGTTACAAGTCTTAAAGTGAACTGGAGGTAGCCATCAACAAAACCAGTAAGAACATAAGCTCCACACCCTCTGCTCTACATCTGGGGACTTCTGCAAGAGTAATCCCCAAATGTAAAAGCTATTGTTGATCAAAGCTAAAATCTGGATGAGCGTTAACACTTAACTCAAGATTATATCCACAAAGTATTGTATTTGTTCCAAAGTAGCTCAAAACTCTTTGAAAGTTCCCCTGAGGAAGTGGGACAAACAAGCAGTCACATTTTAACAATATATATATATAGCTGTGAGCTAGAAAAATAGTTCAAAATTGTTCAAATATAGTTCAAAATAGTTGAAAAAAATAATGCAAAATTTTTATGGTCCTAGAAAATCCCATGGACAGAGAAGCCTGGTGGGCTGCAGTCCATGGGGTCGCTGAGGGTCGGACATGACTGAGCGACTTCACTTTCACTTTTCACTTTCATGCATTGGAAAAGGACATGGCAACCCACTCCAGTGTTCTTGCCTGGAGAATCCCAGGGGTGGGAAAGCCTGGTGGGCCGCCGTCTACGAGGTCTCACAGAGTTGGACACGGCTGAAGTGACTTAGCAGCAGGAGCAGAAGCCTCAGGTAGTTTAAAATTGAAGTCCATGCATACAGAAAATATTTGCAAGGCAGTATTAGAATAAGGGCAAGAAAAGTCAGCAGCAGGAATCCTTCAGATTCAGTTATGATTTACTTTTCAGATGGAGTTGACTCAACTCATGGCAGATTTGCTTCTAGAGTAAACTGTTCTTGAGAAAGTCACTTCACTTTCTTGTATGTATTCATTTGTTATTTTTCTTGTTTTTCCTTATCCATGCTGTTTCTGTATGTTGACTCATATAATTCTCTTCTCCCACCTTTGAATCTTGGTAGTGGAAACCAATTTGACCCTCCACATACCATTACTGCTGCTGCTTAGTCACTCAGCCATATACCATTAAGAAATGATAAATTAAAATACCAGTCTACCAACTCAACATTTTAGGTGGTCATAGAAAATAATAACTATGAGGCAGTCATTATCCTCTTTGTCCATGAGGGAGCTGAGCTCAGAGCAGTTACTGCCAGAGCCAGTGAGGGGCAGACTTGATTTCAGCTCAGGTATGACTGATGCTCAAGTTTAGAATCTTTCTGTTTCATCACACTGTTGCTTTGGAGTTGGGACAGCAAGAGAAGAGCTTGAAAATACCATATACAAATATAAGTTAAAAGATAGCAAGCATTGTTAAACTTTTTAGGCATTGCTATTTTCATCTATTCCTTTTTTAATTTCTAGACGTACCTCCTTACATTCTAAGGAATGTATAGCTTATCTTTTATTGCATAACTCCCTTTCTAGGCCTAACTTATTCTTTATGAACATGGTATTTTAGTCAACCCTGTTAATGGGCTGAAATGAGGGCAGTATTTTCTTAATACAGTATTGGTAAATTTAAGTAGGGACGTTTTGATATGTTCAGTCATATACTAAATAAAATATTTTGTGATGTTTTAAAGATTCCTGATACTCCTTGTCGACTCTTTCCCATGATCCCTGAACATAATTCTGATTTTATTTTTCAAAATGATCTTCCTCTCCCTTTATTGGAAAATGTCACTTCATCAATCCTTTAGCAATAAATGCCTGCTGTGGCTTGACCTCCCTCTGTACTTATGTGACTTTACAATTCATCTTTTAAGTGGAGCTGTCATTTTGGTCTGATCCTTGGTTTAATCCTGTTAAACTCCTGCAAGCATTCCATTTTATGTATGTTGAACATTGAGTTGAAAGGTAAGACACTTTTACAATCTGTTTTTCATTTCCAAAGCTGCTGCTATAGAGTAGATTCTCCATTCGCTCTTAAACTGTGGGCTTTCCCAGAGATTGACGTGCCTGAAATCACATCATCATTCCTCTTATTCACTGTACCTGTCATCTCTTTCTTTTCCCATTCTTCTTAGTCCTAGTGTGTCCTGTAATTCGCCTATGTTTCTTATATAGTAATAGAATTTCACCTCAAATTCTGAGGTGTGTGAGGTCTTCTTCTATGTTGAAAGCAAATAGAACATTATATCTGAAATTCATAAACCTGGTTTTAATTCTGGTTTCATCATGTACCAGCTGTATGACATGAGAAAATCACAATTCCCTTTATTAATAACTAAGACTGTCTGCTTTAAATAATTGTCTATGATTCAGCAAGCCCAATGAGAGAAATGCACAAGGGCATGGCCACCATCTGTTGGACCATACTCAGTTTATTTGATGGAGTTTTAGAGAACTAAAATGTATTCAACACCTGATATATGTGAAGGGCAGAACTTTGTGTTTTATGTTTATTCAAGAATATTGCTCTCAAAGTTGCTTAAAGGAAAAAAAATATAAATTAGCCTTTGTTTACATGTTGTGTAGATCTGTTTTGTACAAATATAATGCATTGTCTTTAAATCTCTACAAGTTTAAATGTCTTTCTATGAAATTGTCTGTAATATACCTTTGTGGGTTTACTTTAAGGACTAATGAAATCAGATAAAGGTTTTAGCAAAATATTTCACAGATAATATGTTTAATAGAAGTTAATTAGTAGTTGTTTTTTGATGTGGTAGTAGAGATAATTTCCAACTTGTTAATAACTTGTATACCCACAATGTTTCTAGTGTATCTACTGTTATATGCCTATAAAATGTATTTCATTTGAATCTGTTCTTTAAAGATGGTATTGTGATTAGATGTTCAGGAAGGCCCACAAAACTCACTTAACTTCTAATAGCACTAAGCTGATTGGTTCCTAGTGCTGTATAGTTCTCTTATCTTGAAGTATCATCTCTGCACATTTCTGGTTTTACCCTTTAGGATTTCAAATCTTCCCAAGGAAACTGAATTGAACCAATTCTGACACTGTGTCCTAAAGAAAAAAAAAATTTGTAATAGTACCTCAACGTGACAATAACATAGAGTTATCGAGATGTAGACATTATAATTGTAGAGTTTCTAGCATAACTTGTTGCCACAAGAAATGTCAAATCTCATGCTTCCTTCCCCAGTCCCAGAAGCAAGGGTCCCACATCAATCTTTGATTAGTTGTCTTAGGCTGCAGTTGAAAAGTAAGGATTATGTTTATTACTTTTAATTCAAATAATCATTGGAAATATAGTTTTCTTGTCAACCACAATTCCATTCCTGAATTTTTAAGTGTTTTTGTTTTGATTGTTTTTAGTTTCATGTTATGATCTTTATTTAGGACATACATTTTCTCAATAAAGTTGTCTTTAATGCATAACAATTTATTTTTATTGAATCCTACTGAAATATTGGGTTAATTACTAATAACTTTTTAAAAATCTCACATGAGTTGTCTAGAAAGAATTTCAGAAGCTGACTTTAAGGTCACATTTTATTCAACTTAGAATTTTGTCTATTCTAGAAATCTCAGTATTTTGCATAAATATGTAGATGCAGAGAAGAGAGAATTTCTGTTATTTAATTCATTGTTTCTCAGTGTTCTCATGATACTTGAGTATTAGATGATTTTAAGTAATACATAAGCTTTCTCTAAAATTTATCTTTAACTTAATATGTATTAACAAATTCAAATTGACTTACAATCCATTATGTCACCAATATTATTGCTTAGGTGGTTACAAGAGGTTATTAGATTTAAAGTAGATGTAGACAATTAAAATATTGATGGTATGGTGAAAACTGGGTGAAAGCAAAACAGAATTTCACAGCCTTTGGTAAAATCAAAGATTGTTGGGGAAACCTGTTTTCAAACTCTCAATCAAAGTTGTGCTTGGTATGTTAAAAAAAGAAATTGTCATACAACCCTCGGAAAATGTGTGATTGACAGTTCAGTTATGTATGTGGCTGGAAGAAGATGAAAAAATACTGTAACCTAAAGGGCATGCTTTAGTATTTAACTTGTATTAGCAAATGCAGATTGTTCTCAAATTGACATGAGAAACAAATAATGGAGAATATTAATATGATATTAATATATAGTATGTGCACAAGGAAACAATAACAATGGATTTCATGACCGAATTACATTAAGCAAGTTTCTAGGTTTTCTTGTTATTGTTATAATGTTGAATTGCTGTGTGAATCAACAAGAGTATGCTAAAATATAAGCTATTTCCTAAATGTATTTAACCATGAAAACTTTCTCTTCAAAAATTCCTTTTAATATTTCAAATAGGCAGAGTATTGGGGGTAGTATTTGCTGAGAGTTAAAGAATAAGTTGCGAGAAAAGCACATTGAATAGATTTTTCTCTTGAACTTTTCAATGGTAGGAATTGAGTTTTATCCATCTCTATATTCCTAATGTCTGGACAGACAAACTGTAAGAATGCATAAGTCTAAAAATTCATCAAGTTGAAGATACTAGAAAGAACAGGATGAGGGATTATCATTTGTGAATTGAGTTATTCAGAATACTACAAAGCAAATATTGAAATTTGGGAAACTTTTGATCTCAACTGCAATCTTCACTTTTATTAAAGTTTCTTGATTTTTGTTCTGAATTTAGAGCCAACTGCTGCAGTTCATGGGGCTGCAAAGGGTTGGATACGACTGAGCAACTGAACTGAACTACATTTAAATGACCCAACTCTCCTCAGTTCAGTTCAGTAGCTCAGTTGTGTCTGACTCTTTGTGACCCAATGGACTGCAGCATGCCAAGTATCCCTGTCCATCAACAACTCCCAAAGCTGCTCAGACTCATGTCCATCGAGTCGGTGATGCCATCCAGCTATCTCATCCTCTATCGTCCCCTTTTCCTCCTGCCTTCAATTTTTCTCGGCATTAGAATCTTTTCCAATAAGTCAGTTCTTTGCCTTAGGTGGCCAAAGTATTAGAGTTTCAGCTTCAGCATGAATTGACTGGATTGATCTGCTTATAGTTTAAGGGACACTCAAGAGTCTTCTCCAGCACCACAGTTTAAAAACATCGATTCCTTGGTGCTCAGCTTTCTTTATAGTCCAACTCACATTCAGTCATGACTACTGAAAAAAACCATAGCTTTGACTAGACGGACCTTTGCTGGCAAATGTCTTTTTAATATGCTGTCTAGGTTGATCATAGCTTTTCTTCCAAGGAGCAAGCATCTTTTAATTTCATGGCTTCAGTCACTATCTGCAGTGATTTTGGAGCCCCACGGAGAAGGCAATGGCTCCCCACTCCAGTACTCCTGCCTGGAAAATCCCATGGATGTAGGAGCCTGGAAGGCTGCAGTCCATGGGGTTGCTGAGGGTCAGACACGACTGAGCGACTTCAATTTCACTTTTCACCTTAATGTACTGGAGAAGGAAATGGCAACCCACTCCAGTGTTCTTGCCTGGAGAATCCCAGGGATGGGGGAGCCTGGTGGGATGCCGTCTATGGGTTCACACAGAGTTGGACATTACTGAAGTGACTTAGCAGCAGCAACCCCCAAATGATCTCTCACTGTTTCCATTGTTTCCCCATCTATTTGCCACGAAGTGATGGGACCAGATCTTAGGTTTCTGAATGTTGAGTTTTATGCCAGCTTTTTCACTCTCCTTTTTTACTTTCCTCAAGAGGCTCTTTAATTCTTCTTTGCTTTCTGCTATAAGGGTGGTGTCATCTGCCCTTCCTCAAGTCCAAGACAAAATTATCCACATCAAACTTGTTTCTTCTCTTGCATTACTTATATCAATGAATGATCCCTGCATTCACAAGCTTTAGGAACCTTTTGAACATTCATTAATTTTTCTTTCTTCATGCAATGACATTATCTTTTCCTCCACTCTCTTCTACTCTTAGTATGCTTGGAATATTATATTGCGTATTTGTCAAAGTTCTCAATATATTGTTATATTCATAGGATAAATGAATAGTTAGCCAGTTCCAAATTATCCTATATAACTTAACTTAGACTTTCCTTTGTCCAAGAAAATCTTTCCTCAACCCCTGGTATTTGTTTAATAACCCTTGCTACTGCTACTGCTAAGTCACTTCAGCTGTGTCCGACTCTGTGCGACCCCACAGATGGCAGCCCACCAGGGTCCCCGATCCCTGGGATTCTCCAGGCAAGAAGACTGGAGTGGGCTGCCATTTCCTTCTCCAAAGCATTAATGTGAAAAATGAAAGTGAAGTCGCTCAGTCGTGTCCGACCCTCAGCGATCCCATAGACTGCAGCTCACCAGGCTCCTCCATCCATGGAATTTTCCAGGCAAGAGTACTGGAGTGGAATGTCATTGCCTTCTCCTTAATAGCCCTTACAGGTATGTATTTCCATAGCCCCCTCTACTTACTCATTTATAGAACTTTTGATAGATTACAGTAGAGATCATGCAAATTATTCTATCAAAAATTTTTGCATTACTTGTGCTGAATTTTCCCCAAGCACATTGGCACATATGAGTCCAAAAAATATTTGGTGAGTGAATAATTGAGACTTTGTCAACAATTATTTTTCAAAGAAAACCCACTCAGCCTAAATAAAATGGTCCATCATGTTGCATTCCTTTACTATGATAGTGTAGGAACATGAGAAATGCTGGACTGGAAAAAAACACAAGCTGGAATCAAGATTGCTGGGAGAAATATCAATAACCTCAGATATGCAGATGACAGCACCCTTATGGCAGAAAGTGAAGAGGAACTAAAAAGCCTCTTGATGAAAGTAAAAAAGAGTGAAAAAGTTGGCTTAAAGCTCAACATTCAGAAAATGAAGATCATGGCATCCTGTCCCATCACTCAATGGGAAATAGATGGGGAAACAGTGGAAACAGTGTTAGACTTTATTTTTTAGGGCTCCAAAATCACTGCAGAAGGTGATTGCAGCCATGAAATTAAAAGATGCTTACTCCTTGGAAGAAAAGTTATGACCAACCTAGATAGCATATTCAAAAGCAGAGACATTACTTTGCCGACTAAGGTCCATCTAGTCAAGGCATGGTTTTTCCAGTAGTCATGTAAGGATGTGCGAGTTGGACTGTGAAGAAGGCTGAGCACCGAAGAATTGATGCTTTTGAACTGTGGTGTTGGAGAAGACTCTTGAGAGTTCCTTGGACTGCAAGGAGATCCAACCAGTCCATTCTGAAGGAGATCAGTCCTGGGATTTCTTTGGAAGGACTGATGCTAAAGCTGAAACTCCAGTACTTTGGCCACCTGATGTGAAGAATTGACTCATTGGAAAAGACTTTGATGCTGGGAGGGATTGGAGGCAGGAGAAGGGGATGACCGAGGATGAGATGGCTGGATGGCATCACGGACTCGATGGACGTGAGTCTGAGTGAACTCCAGGAGTAGGTGATGGACAGGGAGGCATGGCGTGCTGCGATTCATGGGGTCTCAAAGAGGCAGGCACGACTGAGCAACTGAACTGAACTGATGACTTTTACACTTATGTAAGCCATAGTAATACAAGGGTTATAATAGTGAGAAATAATTATTGGTGCTCATTAAAGTTTAATGGTATTAAGGCAAGTTTTGTCTGGTTATTATCTCTATGACTTCTCTCTATACATCTTTTCCACATGTTGTTTAATGCCGGGAGCCAGCGTGAGGAATCCCGCCTGTGACAAGGTCATGCGGAAGGAAGCCTGACAAAAACGCAAAGACGTGATCAGGCTTCAGGGGTTCCCCCTGTAATTTCCTGAGCATCCACCCTCTCCAAAAAATAAGAATCTGCCGGCCTCTGTACTCTGTTTTTCCACTCTTCTGATATTCTCTGGAAAAAGTCAAATCAGGGCTTTAGTCTTCTGCATTTGAAAGGGATGTTTCAGTTAAACCCCCGTCAATAGCTCTTTAGCTTGCTTAACAGGTTCCCCAGACTTCCTACAACTTGCGATTTGTTTACAGCTCCCTAACTGCAAGAGGCACAAAGCTTAAAAGCATCTTAAAGATACTGAGCCTTTTCTACAGAGTTAAAAATCATATTGGTGATGGGTTTTCACTGTTGACTCAATGATTGCTGCCAGACCTCCATATTCTTTATCTTTTAGGAAACTGGGAGGATGTTACTCAATGTAATCAGGATGTAGAAAAAGATATATAGTAGTTGTAATGTTAGCAACACTAGACTTTTGAGTTAATTGCTTCTCTTTTGTTGTAAATCACTGTACTCCCTTTACTTCTTATAAGTTGCTGTATCTTTGCTTTGTAAGAATGTAACTTTATTTAGTGCTTTTCTGAGAGTGGCACCAGACTTTGGGAAGATCAACACAAATAAGTCTTCTGGTTGACAAAGCCTTATCAGAAAAAGGCTGTAAAATGTTAATTGGCCCTTTTGGCTGGAAGAAGATGTAAATTACCTAAGACTTGTGTATACAATTAGTTATGCAGAGAGAAAAGCCTGGTTTTGATAAGAGTCTGGGCTGATAACACTGCATAATTTTGTATTACCCATTGATCTCTATGTACAATCAAAAAGGTATAAAAGGCCTTCTGAACAACCGAGGCCGGAGCTAGTCGCTGGACTAGTTTCCCCTGTGTCTCTCTCTCTCTCTCTCTCTCTCTCTCTCTCTCTCCTTTCCTCTTCACTCTAATTTCAGGCTGAATTCCCATCTGGAGTGGGGTGGCTCCCCATGTCTACTTACTTGTCCTGGCTTTTAAGATCGTAAGAGAGAGAGCCCAAGGCGGGGCACTTTCCGATATTCAAACGGACGCCAGTGGCCCTACGTAGATGGTGCAAATCTCTTGTCCTGAGATTCTGTTGGTCTTCTCCGCAAGCCAAGTTATTCAGCCTTCTTTCTCCACTTAATTTTTCTACTACACTATTTCTTCCTAATCTAATCTTATATTTACATATTAATAAATAAAAGAAATCTTTCCTTGCCAATGCCGTTCGTGCTTTGAATTCCCCAGACCACCAGGTCTTGGCCCCAGCAATTTAACACCTTTCTACACATTATAAATGCATTGCATTTAATTTTCTGTAGAGCTGGAGGTGGAGATGGTAGCAGAGGGCGAAGTACTCATGAGAAAATAGCTTGGGAAAGCACAGGCGACATTAGAGTTTCGTGCTGCCAACAGAACACATGACCCAGGAATATCTTAATAGAGTGACATAATGCTCATGGGGTGGCCACCAAGAACAGGAAATGCTCTGTTTCTGGATGGATGCTGGAGGCTGCAAAGTGGGAGAACTTAACATGCTTTTCCAAGGTTCCACATTAACAGGAGAAATGATGTCAGAATGGCCTAGTGGAAAAAGTGAAGAAGGAATGATCTGGCTGAATATCCAGAGGTTGGAGTAGTTGGCAAGGAGAAATACATGGTACATTTCTTTCAAGTTCCTCAACAATTTGATGTATGCTAAAAGTTCTAGTGAAATAATGAATATTTTAGGAAATTAGACTACTAGAGATGATCAATATCACTCTCTACTATGTATTCTTAGAAATATTTTTTCATATATTTATCAAATAGTTGCTGCTACTGCTACGTCGCTTCAGTCGTGTCCGACTGTGTGCGACTCCATAGACGGCATCCCACCAGGCTCCGCCATCCCTGGGATTCTCCAGGCAAGAACACTGGAGTGGGTTGTCATTTCCTTCTCCAATGAATGAAAGTGAAAAGTGAAAGTGAAGTCACTCAGTCTTGTCTGACCCTCAGCAACCCCATGGACTGCAACCTACCAGGCTCCTCCACCCATGTGATCTAAAAAAAAATGATACAAATGAATTTATTTACAAAACAGAAACAGACTCACAGACAGAAAGCAAATTTATGGTTTCCAAAGGGGAGAGGCAGTGGGGGAGGGACAAGTTAGGAGTTGGGGATTAGCAGATACAGCTGCTGCTGCTGCTAAGTCACTTCAGTCGTGTCCGACTGTGTGTGACTCCATAGACGGCATCCCACCAGGCTCCCCCATCCCTGGGATTCTCCAGGCAAGAACACTGGAGTGGGTTGCCATTTCCTTCTCCAATGCGTGAAAGTGAAGTCACTCAGTCTTGTCTGACCCTCAGCAACCCCATGGACTGCAACCTACCAGGCTCCTCCACCCATGGGATTTTCCAGGCAAGAGTACTGGAGTGAGTTGCCATTGCCTTCTCCATATCAAATAGTTTATTTGTATCAATTATACAGCAGGAACCAGGTCCTTTGCTACAAATGTGAACATGATGGTACTTACTAGTACCTTCCTAAAACTAACAATTATGTAGTTTAAAAAGAAAAAGTAATTAAATTTTTAGCTAATATCTGTCATTTCTGTCAGATCAAAATTCTAGAGAATAGGAATTTTCTGATTTGTTCCCCACTCAACACACAGTACTTAGTATATCATAGGTATTCTGTAAATGCTTATTAAACTTTGAAAGTTAGATCTGTTTCAGCATACTCAAATGTAACAGAGTTCTAGTTATAAAATTTTCATGCTGATAAATTCCAACTAACATATAGCCGAGTAGCAGCAAAGTAGAAAAATGTATAGCATTTCACATTATTTATTGACAATATTTCCCTCTTTTTCAGAGAGAAATGTTGTATAAAGAAAAACAGTCACTGGAATCAACACTGAGATAGATCTCTTAATTTCAGATGCACTGATGAATGCAGCTCTGCCCCTAGATGGTTAGGCAGTATACAAGAAATCTGAAATTCTTCTATAGATTCACAAAGCACTTTTTCTGTGTTATGGCAGGTCATGCTCTACATAAAGTGAAGCCTACATTTTTGAATCACTTTGAAATTCTAAAAGTGTTGCCCATAGCATTGGAATTATTTTGGGGGCCCACTAATTTGTGCAGAAAAATTAGCAAATGGCTAGTGGTAGTCTCACAAAACGTCAGATGAAATTTTAAATAAGTTTTAGTCAGACTTGTCTATGGATTCTAGAATATCCCATGGTCTTCTGTATTTTTTGATTGGAGGGAGATGATTCATTTTCCTTAGTTTTTTTTTCCCCAAGGCAAATCTGATATTGTTGGCTAGATATTGAGCAGGTATGTTGGACCTTTTATCAAGACAAACCCATTATGGTTAGGAAGGTTTTAACAACCACTGTCAATTTTGTCATTGCTCCTGTATTAGAGACTCTGGAGTTAATCCTCCCCACCCCAGGAAATCAGTGCATCTTGTGTTGCAAGATAAATGATCCAAGTGTGAAGTGGAGTCAGTTTTACTGCTGCCTGTGTTTGTCTATGTATCCTTAAGAGCTTATAAAGGGCAAAAGCATATGCTTAGAAGTCTTTGGTCCCCAAGGCTGATGGATCACCTATGTCATGAGAGGAAACCAAAGGAACTCATTGAAATGATGAATGCTCAGATAGGGAGCAACCCTTTTGGGATTTTTACACAGAGCTCCCAAACTGTCTTTTTAAAAATCACTTTCATAGGTTATCTAGTCCATGAATGAATTTTCTGTTGCACAACACATACTACTTATGAGAAAGCCCATTAAATATTGGGCAGAAATAATTATTTGAATTTTTCTCATTAAAGCAATCTGTGTCCTGCCTATTCATAACTTTCCATTACCTATTCTGTTCAAATTATTTTTATCTACAACTGGCAAGGTTAACTTTCTTACATGTCTATGTTTAAGTATTTTGCCTTATCACCATTATCACAAAAGCCATTATTAGCCCTATGACTATAATAACTGATATTTAGTGACTGATATATACTAGATAATTGTTCTGTGGGAAATATGTGCATTATCTCATTAAGTACTCACAACAATCTGATAAATTAGGTAAAGCTGAATTTCTTTTTTTTAATTTAATTTTTTAATTTTTAAGATCAAAATTAAATAGAAAAGTATCAGTGAGAATACCCACTAATTTCTATCTTTTTTAAAAAAAATTACTGGAGTATAGTTGGTTTACAATATTGTGTTACTTTCAGTTATACAGCAAAGTGATTCAGTTTTCAGTTCAGTTGCTCTAACTCTGTGACCCTATAGATTGCAGTATACCAGGCTTCCCTACTATCACCGACTCTGGAGCTTGCTCAAACTCATGTCCAGTGATGCCATCCAACCATCTCATCCTTTGTCGTCCCCTTTCTCTTCCTGCCTTAAATTTTTCCCAGCATCAGAATCTTTTCCAATCAGTCAAATCTTCACCTCAGGTGGCCAAAGCATTGGTTTCAGCTTCAGCATCAGTCTTTCATGAATATTAAGGAGTGATTTCCTTTAGGATTGACTGGTTTGATCGCCTTGCAGTCCAAGGGATTCTCAAGAGTCTTCTAAACACCACAGTTGAAAAGCATCAATTCTTCAGCTCTCAGCCTTTTTTTTATATTTAACACAAATTAATATTTACTCCAGCAGCATTGATAGGTTCTTTTTTTAAAAAAAATTTAATTGGAGGCTAATTACTTTACAATATTGTATTGGTTTTGCCATACATCAACATGAATCTGCCAGAGGTATACGTGTGTTCCCCATCCTAAACCCCCCTGCCTCCTCCCTCCTCGTACCAGCTTTCTTTATAGTCTGACTCTCACATCCATACATGACTACTGGAAAAACCAAAGCTTTGACTAGGTGGACTTTTGTTGGAAAAGTAATGTTTCTGCTTTTTAATATGCTTTCTAGGTTGGTCATAGCTTTTCTTCCTAGGAGCAAGTGTCTTTTTAATTTCATGACTGCAGCCACCATCTGCAGTGATTTTGGAGCCCCACAAAATAAATTCAGTTATACATGCATGTATATTCATTCTACTCCAGATTCTTTTTTCATACAGGTTATTGCAGAATATTAAGTAGAGTTCCCTTTGCTATACAGTAGGTCTTTGTTGATTATCATATATATATATGGTAATGTGCATATGTTCACCCCAAGCTCCTGACTTATCCCTTCCTCCCCAACCCCACATTTCCCCTTTTGTAGCCATAAATTTGTTTTTGTTCCTTTTATGAGACCAAATCAAATCAATTTATTTCATTTAAAGCTGAGCATCAGTTAAAAGATATATAGATATCTTTTGTATAGATATTTCATCTTAACTAAAGATATGAATAAATGCTCCCTCTATTTGCCAAACTCTCCAGATAGGGTCACATAGTCTTTTCTTTCAGTACGTTCCCATTGACTTGAAGCCATGCAGTCTTTTTTATTACATGATATTCTCATAGCAAATTATCTGTAATGTCTAATTTCAGTAGAAAAAGTACTTCAAGGGCACCTAGAAAGGAATTTGGATTCAGGCCCTTTTCACAGATACCTCTTACACCTAATTTATCATAGGTTTTCTCCTTTGTGGTTCAAAGATATCAGTTTTTTCTAACACACTCAACATGGAAGAAAGAACTTCTTTATGTCAGTAGTTACATTTCAACCATTTATGTACCACAAGATAAATGATCCAAGTGTGAAATCAGTTTTACTGTTGACTGGTTTGTCTGTGTATCCTTAAGACCTTATTATTATTCAGTTATTCAAATTTCATAAATATAATAGCAGGTACAATTGTCACCCATATGTTTTTGAGGGAAAGAAGATATTTTTCTTTCTCTCCATTTGAATCTTGTGGAGAACTAAACTGTTGGGGACAGAGATGGGAGCATAGGATAGGTTGCTTCCATAATAACAGCAGTTACACAGGTTACCATGGACATCAGACTGTGCACCTTAGAAGGGGATAGAGAACTAACTCAAGGTCCATACAGTCAGTGAGGATAACTTACATCACCCAAGGTCACAGGCTGGTTAGTGGGGACACCAAGATGCAAACCAAGGCTGTCAGACTTCAGACACCATCTTTGAACCATTGCACTATACTGCGAGTAACAATTGTTTTCTTTCCTCGCAGTTCTCATCAAATTTAAGCAAAATTTCTCACAAATTTTATGAGAAAGCAAATCGTACTTTCTAGACCTTTCATTCTTCCTAGTGGCAACCCACTCCAGTGTTCTTGCCTGGAGAATCCCAGGGACGGGGGAGCCTGGTGGGCTGCCATCTGTGGGGTCGCATAGAGTCGGACATGACTGAAGCGACTTAGCAGCAGCAGCAGCTGCAGCAGCATCAGGAGCAGCAGTGTACATGCGGAGGAGGCAGTGGCACCCCACTCCAGTACTCTCGCCTGGAAAATTCCATGGACGGAGGAGCCTGGAAGGCTGCAGTCCATGGGGTCGCTGAAGGTCGGACACGACTGAGAGACTTCACTTTCACTTTGAAACTCGTTATAGATAATAATTGGTTCTCTTTTTTTTTTCAATAAAATTCCTTTTTTTTTTTTTTTTCCTGTTTCTAGCTTCTTAGGACCTAGGGTCTTCTGTGGTCTTCATAACACTGCAAAGATTGTAGATTGCTGCTAGCATTTCAAAAATGTCTTCTACTAGTTCTTATCTGGATTATAGCATTTATCTGTGATAAATACCTTAAAACAAGGAACCTAGAAGCTCGGCATACGTGAGCATCATCCAGCCTGCTCAGCTCCTCTTCATGTGTACACTTTGCATACCTCCTCCGTTCTCTAGTACAGACTTTGAAAGTGAAAGTTAGTTGCTCAGTAATGTCCCACTCTTTGCAACCCCAGGGACTGTAGCCTGCCAGGCTCTTCTGTCTATGGAATTCTCTAGGAAAGAATACTGGAGTGGGTTGCCATTTCCTCCTCCAGGGGATCTTCCCAACACAGGATTTGAACCCCAGTCTCCTGCATTGCAGGCAGATTCTTTACCACCTGAGCCAGCAGAGAAGCCCAGTGCAAACTTAACTTGTTAGCATGTGCCCTTATATTACATAGCTATTGTGAAAATTTACTTCAGTAGTGGGTGGAAATGATTCAGACTGATTTGCATTTCACTGTTCCGGATTTAATCATAACTTATCTCGGAACTGCTGCTGCTAAGTTGCTTCAGTCGTGTTTGACTCTGTGCGACCCCACAGATGGCAGCCCACCAGGCTCCCCTGTCCCTGGGATTCTCCAGGCAAGAACATTGGAGTGGGATGCCATTTCCTTCTCCAATGCAGGAAAATGAAAAGTGAAAGTGAAGTCGCTGAGTCGTGTCCGACTCTTAGCGACCTCATGGACTGCAGCCTACCAGGCTCCTCCACCCATGGGATTTTCCAGGCAAGAGTACTGGAGTAGGGTGCCATTGCCTTCTCCATCTCTGAACAACTCTTCTAAAAATCTGAACAAAGATAGGTACCTATTCAACAGAGATAAGTACAAATACAGACACATACACACACACATACCTGACACAGTATCTAGAACACAGTAAATGAAAAATACATGCACAGATTTTTAGCATTATCACTGAGGATTATATATTGTTGACTGACAATTTTGGAGTGTTTTTCCCTTCAAGTCTCTTATGATTTTTTGTTGTCTAGTTACTCAGTGACTCTGACTCATTTCCTTAAACCAGCACAGATTCTGATATTAGCTACTCTGATACAAGTTTAGCTACATTTATGCCTTTAAGTAAGCCCTGAAATCACAATAGCTAAAACATGGAAGCAGCCAAAGTGTCCACTGACCAATGACTATATAGACAAGTGTGTTATATCATATCATGGAATATTATTCAGCACTAAAAAAGGAAGAAAACTCTGACACACACTGAAACATGGCAAAACCTTGAGGGCATTATTCTAACAGAAATAAACCAGTTATAATATGATAAATATTATATGCTTCCACTTAGATGAAGTACTAAATCAAAATCATAGAGACAAAAGGTATAATCATGGTTACCAGAGGCTGAGCAGAAAGAGAAATTATTGTTTAATGGGCATATTATAAGATGAAAAGCTACATAAATGGATGGTGGTGATGTTTTCACATTATGAATGTATACAATACCATTGAACTATATCCTTGAATATGGCTAAGACTGTGTCATATGCATTTTACCACAATAAATTAAAAAAGAGAAATAGAGTGATGCTTCTTAAGACATGATATTTCTATACTTAATATAGTATAGTAGATCTTTATCTGATCTTACTTACTGCACTCTACCTTAAATTCATTTCCATAAGAAGTTATGCTCCTCTCCGCAACTTTGCTAAATGATGAAGAATCTGCCAAAGTGAACTTAATTCTCAACTTTAGGTAGATAATTAGTCTTAAGGCATTTACCGTTTATTCACGTAAGACACAAGTTTTTCTCTAAGCAGAAGAGAGTGGTTTTGTCTAGAATTAACTAGTATGAGAAGTCTGTCCCTTCTGGTGTCGACATAGTAAGATTTATCTATGGATCCAGTAGCAGTCCAGAGGGGAACATTGTTTCTAGAGGACAGATGCTCTGTTACACAAACTGTCACTCTCTGGCTTTCCTGGAGCCAGGAGTAACCCAGCTGCTAATTAAACTGGGATGAATTAAGGTAAATTGAATTTGCCTGCACATCTGCTCCAGGTCTGCAAACAGGACCAGGGAGTGGAGCAGGCACAGTTCACTTGACAAGAGGCTTCTTCTACTTCCAGAACAGTCCCAGAGCATCTCAGCACTTCAGTTCATGGAATCCCGAGGCAAGAAAGAAAGGAGGAGAGAAAAAAATAATGTTCTTCTTGTGCCTGTCTAGACCTAGAGGAAAGTGTGAAAAACATAAATTTCATATTTATAGAATAATCAGATGTCTCTCAAAGTTATACCATCCTGAGAAAGAGACTATGCACACCTATAAGCTTAAATTATTACACTAGGCTTGAACCAGAAATCCCCTGATGACTCTCTGAAACAGTTTAAAGGAATGTTCTATAACATATAATTTTTAGTTGCTCCTTAAATAAGTTTATAATTAAACTTAAGTCAATAAGTTTATTATTTAATGGCACTGGAACGGTGACTGTGTGGTGCAGGAGCGACTTTGAGGGGCTATCCCGTGCCCAAGGGCAAAGGAGGAGCCCCAGCAAGATGCCTTGTCTAACTCAGTGAAATGAAACTAAGAGCCATGCTGTGTAGGGCCAGCCAAGATGGGCGGGTCATGGTGGAGAGTTCTGACAAAGCGTGGTCCACTGGAGAAGGGAATGGCAAACCACTTCAGTATTCTTGCCTTGAGAACCCTATGAACAGGATGAAAAGGCAAAAAGATTGGACACTGAAAGATGAACTCCCCAGGTCAGTAGGTGCTCAATATGCTGCTGGAGATCAGTGGAGAAATAACTCCAAAAGGAATGAAGAGACAGAGCCAAAGGAAAACCAACACCCAGCTGTGGATGTGACTGGTGACGGAAGTAAAGTCTGATGCTGTAAAGAGCAATACTGCATTGGAACATAGAATGCTATATTGCCGTGAATGACGAATTGCAAGTGGTCAAACAGAAGATGGCAAGAGTGAACATCGACATTTTAGGAATCAGAGAGCTAAAATGAACTAGAATGGGTAAATTTAACTCAGATGACCATTGTATCCACTATTGTGGGCAAGAATCCCTCAGAAGAATGGAGTAGCCATCACAGTCAACACAAGAGTCTGAAATGCAGTACCTGGATGTAACCTCAAAAATGACTGGTCTCTGTTTATTTCCAAGGCAAACCATTCAATATCACAGCAATCCAAGTCTATGCCCCAACCAGTAATTCTGAAGAAGCTGAAGTTTAACAGTTCTATGAAGACCTACAAGACCTTCTAGAAGTAACACGCAAAAAAGATGTCCTTTTCATTATGGGGGACTGGAATGCAAAAGTAGGAAGTCAACAGATACCTGGAGCAACAGGCAAATTTGGCCTTGGAGTACAGAATGAAGCAGGGCAAAGGCTAATAGAGTTTTGCCAAGAAAAAGCACTGGTCATAGCAAACACCCTCTTCCAGCAACACAAGAGAAGACTCTACACATAGACATCACCAGATGGTCAACACCAAAATCAGATTGATTATATTCTATACAGCCAAAAATGGAGAAGCTCTATATAGTCAACAAAAACAAGACCAGAAGCTGACTGTGGCTCAGATCATGAACACCTTATTGCCAAATTCAGACTTAAATTGAAGACAGTAGGGAAAACCACAGGACTATTCATGTATGACCTAATTCAAATCACTTTCAATTATACAGAAGAAGTAATTAATAGATTTAAGAGATTAGATCTGATAGAGTGACCAAAGAACTATGGAGACAGTTTCTTGATATTGTACAGTAGGCCATCGCCAAGAAAAAGAAATGCAAAAAGGCAATATGGTTGTCAGAGCAAGCCTTATAAATAGCTGTGAAAAGAAGAGAAGTGAAAGGTAAAGGAGAAAGGAAAGATATACCCATTTGAGTTCCAAAGACTAGCAAGGAGAGGTAAGAAAGCCTTCCTCAGTGATCAGTGCAAAGAAATAGAGGAAAAGAACAAAATGGGAAAGACTAGCGATCTCTTCAAGAAAATCAGAGATACTAAGGGAATATTTCATGCAAAGATAGGCACAATAAAGGACAGAAATGGAAGCAGAAGCAGAAGACGTTAAGAAGAGGTGGCAAGAATACACAGAAGTACTATACAAAAAGATTTTCATGACCCAGATAATCATGATGGTGTGATCACTCACCTAGAGCCAGACATCCTGAAGTGTAAAATCAAGTGGGCCTTAGGAAATATCACTATGAACAAAGCTAGTGGCAGTGACAGAATTCCAGTTGAGCTATTTCAAATCCTAAAAGATGATGCTGTGGAAGTGCTGCACTCAATATGCCAGCAAATTTGGAAAACTCAGCAGTGGCCACAGGACTGGAAAAGGTCAGTTTTCATTCCAATCCCAAAGAAAGGCAGTGCCAAAGAATGCTCAAACTACTGCCCAGTTGTACTCACCTCACACACTAGAAAGGTAATGCTCAAAATTCTCCAAACTAGGCTGTAATAGTACATGAACTATGAACTTCCAGATGTTCATGGATTTAGCAAAGGCAGATTTAAGCTGGATTTACAAAAGGCAGTGGAACGAGAGATCAAATTGCCAACATCTGCTGGATCATGGAAAAAGCAAGGGAGTTCCAGAAAAACATCTACTTCTGCTTAATTGACTGTGCCAAAGCCTTCGTGTGGATCACAAAAAACTGTGGAAAATTCTTAAAGAGATGGGAATACCAGACCACCTGACTTGACTCCTGAGAAATCTGTATGTATGTCAAGAAGCAACAGTTAGAACTGGACATGAAACAACAGACTGATACCAAATCGGGAAAGGAGCATGTCAAGGCTGTATATTGTAACCCTGCTTACTTAATTTATATGCAGAGTACATCATGAGAAACCCTGGACTGGATGAAGCAGAAGCTGGAATCAAGATTGCTGGGAGAAATATCAATAACCTCAGATATGCAGATGGCACCACCTTTTTGTCAAAAAGCAAAGAAGAACTAAAGAGCCTCCTGATAAAAGTGAAAGAAGAGAGTGAAAAATTGGTTTAAAACTCAACATTCTTAAAACTAATATCATGGCATCCAGTCTCATCACTTCATGGCAAATAGATGGGGAAACAGTGGAAACAGTGAGAGACTTCATTTTGGGGGGCTCTGAAATCACTGCAGATGGTGACTGCAGCCATGAAATTAAAAGACACTTGCTCCTTGAAAGAAAAGTTATGAGCAACTTAAACAGCATATTAAAATGCAGAGACACTACTTTGCCAACAAAGGTCTGTCTAGTCAAAGCTATTGGAGAAGGCAATGGCAACCCACGTCAGTACTCTTGCCTGGAAAATCCTACGGACAGATGAGCCCCTTAGGCTGCAGTCCCTGGGGTCGCAGCGAGTCGGAAACGACTGAGTGGCTTCGTTTTCACTTTTCACTTTCATGCATTGGAGAAGGAAATGGCAGCCCACTCCAGTGTTCTTGCCTGGAGAATCTCAGGGATGGGGGAGCCTGGTGGGCTGCTGTCTATGGGGTTGCACAGAGTCGGACGCTACTGAAGCGACTCAGCTGCAGCAGTCAAAGCTATGGTTTTTTCCAGTAGTCAAGTATGCATGTGAGAGTTAGACTATATAGAAAGCTGAGAACTGAAGAACTGATGCTTTTAAATTGTGGGGTTGGAGAAGACTCTTGAGAGTAACTTGGAGTGCAAGAAAATCCAACCTGTCTATCCTGAAGAAAATCAGTCTTGAATACTCATTGGAAGGACTGATGCTGAAGCTGAAATTCCAATACGTTGGCCACCTGATGAGAACTGACTGATGAGAAAAGACCGTGATGCTGGGAAAGATTGAAGGTGGGAGGCAAAAGGGACAGTAGAGGATGAGATGGTTGAATGGCATCACCAACAAACGGACATGAGTTTGAGTGAACTCCAAGAGTTGGTGATGGACAGGGAGGCCTGGCATGCTGCAGTCCATTAGTGTTGCAAAGAGTGGGTGACTGGGTGACTGGACTGAATTTAATTTAGTAAGATTCTTTCATTTGTTAAGATTTCTTATAGCTCTGTGAAATCCAAACTGGCTTAAAATCATTAAAAATAAAACTGAAGTATAGTTGACTTGCAGTATTATAATAATATCAGGTGTACGAGAAAGTGATCCAGTGTTTTTATGAAGTACAATGGCTATATTTCCCTGTGCTGTACAATAAAACCTTGTGGCTCATGTATTTTATACTTAGTAGTTTGTGTCTCTTAATTCCATATTTCTATCTCTCTCTTTCCTCACTGGTAACCATTAGTTTATTCTCTGTGAGTCTTTTTCTTTTTTATTATATACATTTGTTTTATTTTTTAGATTCCACAGAGAAGTGGAATAATAGAGTATTTACCTTTCTCTGACTTATTTCACTAAGCATAATACTCTCTAGGTCCATACATGTAGTTGCATATGGCAGAATTTCAGTTCTTTATTCATGACTAACATCCCATTGTGTATATATATGTATATAATATATATTGTATTGTGTGCGTATGCATGTGTGTGTATCTCACATCCTTATTTGTTTATCACTTAGGTATCTTCCATGCTTTGGCTATTATAGATAATGCTATACAAACATCAGTGTGTATATGTCTTTAATTAGTGTTTTTGTTTTCTCTGAGTGTATATCCAGGAATGAAATCACTGGATCACATGGTACTTTTTTTTTTTTTTTTTAGCATTTTGAGTTGTTTCCATACAGTTTTTCATAGTGGCTGCACCAATCTATAATCCCATCAACCAACCAACCAACCAACCAACCATTTATTAGGTTTCCCTTTTCTTAAAATCCTCACCAGTATTTATTATTTGTAGTCTTTTTGATGACAATGGCTATTTTGTAGCCATTTTAAAAGATGTTAAATGATATCTCATTGTTGTTTTGATTTGCATTTTTCTAATGGTCAGTGATATTGAGCATGCTTTTCTCGTGCGCTATTGGACATGACTTTGACTAAACTCTGGGAGGTGGTGATGGATAGGGAGGCCTGGCGTGCTGCAAGCAGTCCATGGGGTCACAAAGAGTTGAACACAACTGAGCAACTGAGCTGAGCTGAACTGAACTGATTGGCCATCTGTAATCTTGTTTGGAAAAAAGTCTGTCTTCTGCCTACTTTAAAATTCAATTCTTTTCTTTTTAATATTGAGTTGTATGCACTCTTTATACACTTTGGATAGTGACACTTAAAGGATTATATCATTTGTAAATATTTTCTCCCATTCAGCAAGTAGTCTTTTCCTTCAGTCTGAAACAATATTTTTGTGACTACATAAAATATCCATAGCATGTAATGCTATCATTCCTATAACAAATGCTCTATTGTTGGAAAACACTGACGCCTCCATTTCTCCCCTTATTACAGTAAAGCAACAAATATGTTCCATATTTATAGAAATAGTTGCACACTTGTATTTATATCTATGAATTAAATTTTTAGAACTATAATTTTGGGCATCAAATTTTATGCTTTTTTCCATTTGTGTCTGTATCATTAAGTTGCCAGGAGTCTATTTTTTATTTTTTCTATTGTGTGAAGTTCACAAACATGTCTTTCTTTTCTTTTTTCTCCTTCTCTTTCTCCTCTTCCCCCTTCTCTATTTTTCTGTTATAATTACATAGTATACTCTCCCATAGTGGCTTCACAGAAGTAAAATTTGAAATATGTAAAGGTAATAAATTTGCACTGATCATCTCTAATTTTGGAAAAAAAGTGCTAATCAGATCTCATAGGAAAGCTGGTACATTTTCAGATAAAAGAATGTTTGTTCTTATATTTAATAAATGATAAAAAGTTTTCATAAAAATGAAATGAGCTTGATTATGCTGTCTAGAAAATTAGACACACATGTAGTGAGAAAGAAGAAATATGAGGAATAAGAGTAATCTTCAACTTGACTATGGGCATAGCTAAATCAGTTGACTCAATCTAGGAATCAAGAACTAATGGCTGTGCTAGGCGATGTGTCTGTTATGAAAAAGACATAAAGATAGTTCTGCATCAAAATGGTTTGTACACTTGTCAGTGTGAACAGACACTGAAACAGAGTCAGAGGGCATTCAAAAGCATTCCTTATTCAAGGAATAGGGATTAGTTTTGTGTGGCCAAAACATGAAAAGTGCCATGAGAAGTGAGAGGTAATATGAATGGAATTATAAATTATACTAGATAGCAGACAAGTCCAAGCTAAGAAATTTCCAAGATAAATTTCACAAGACACCTAGTAGCCATATCTGTCCCTCAAAAATGTCATCTATCAATATGTATAAAGTCAGAAGATTTTTGACTATATATCTTCCTCTTGGGCAAATGAAATGCACACTTCCTGCTAAGAAGGTCTACTGATTCTTTTGCTAAGAAATCTGCTTACCTTGAGTTAACCCAGCATTTCCTAAACCTATTTGACCAGGAAAACATTTTCTATGTAACTCCAGAGGATGCCCCACAGAACAGTTTGGGAAGTACTCTTCTAGGCAATGAGAAGCCTCTGTAGTTTTCTCCCAAGGATGTGATGTCATTTCATCTTGAATATAAAGACACTGAACGAGATACAGGAGACATCCAAGTTCAGTTTTTCAAAGAAAAACACAGTGGAGAAATACACCAGAAGTAAAGTGATGCCTGGCACTTTGGGATTTCCAAACTATTTTGAGAGACTGATCTAGCTGTTTAGATCCTCTGCCTGAAGTGGGAAGGATAGAGCTAGTGTGACCCTTGCCAGACACCTGGGTGCTTTTGGACATGACCTCAGTTTTGGACAATACTCAGAACAGACAGCTTTCCTCTCCTTTTCAAACCCTGTCCACTTTTGTGCAGAAATAAATGACGAGGTGCTCCCAATGTTTCATAGACACAAAAACATCTAGATTAAGGTTGATCTTGATTCTGAAAATGGTCTTGCTCCACATTCTAAAAATTAGGAATCTTTCCAAATGTCAAATAAGTTTTTTTAAGTGATACCATCGTGTATAGAAATCATAGACTCCCAAGACTGGGTTTGAATTTGAGGTTAAAAGTTGGAAAAATTATATGCAATCCTAAACTAGCTAAATGGTCAATTCTTTTAAATATCTAAGAGAAAGATTTGCTATTTCTCAGATTCTAACAAAATATTAAACAGAATTGACACGGATAAGAATAATTTAATTATTGAATCTTATTTTAATGCTACTAATATTAATTACATATTAGCCAATGCTTTTATTTCTGATGATTCAGTAATAATTATTGAATAATTATTACTGAAACTTCTTTTTTTTTTCTACATGGCACAGTGAATCATGGAGAGGCTGTAGGTATGAGGATGAAGGTACAAAAGTACACATCTGTTAATTCTCCCCATCCCTCCTCACACTATGAACACCCCTTCACCAATTCTCTTGAAAACTTTTTAATCTTTTGTGATCAAAAGCTCCTCAGGATATGTTACGGTTTAAAAGTTTAGGATACTAACCCTACCACCCCATTCTCTGAAGTAGTATATTTGAGGTTTTCATTATGTATTATCGAAAGTAACTGCAACATTATTTTTTCCCATTTTTCTCAAGTGCCATGCTAAGCACTTCCTAGCGTTACATTGCATTATCTCACTTGACACCTACAGGAAATTCATGAGTATAATTCAATATCATCTCTGTTTAGGCAAGAGAAAAATAAGGCTCAGAAGTTGAGTGACTTATTAAGACTTCAGAGCTAGGGAGTAGCAGAGACAGGACTCAGACCATGAGTGCAGGCTACTTTCAATTCTCTCCAAGCTTCTTTGACTCACACGACCTTTTATGATCTGACAGCCTCTCACTGCCCATCACTTCTCTGATTTAATCTTTGTTCCATTGCTAGATCATTCCCCTCCTGAGGTTTCCTTGCTGTTCTTGCAATATGTCAAGCATGCTTGTGCCTTGGGGACTCTGTACTTGTTTTGCCTGAAATGCCTTCTCCCCAGAAATTTGTATCATTTGCATTTCTCACCTCCCTTAGTTTATTTGATTGACTGATTAAATGTCACACCACTGTTACCATTTTCTCCAGAAGTTCCTCTCATCTTTCACCTGCTAAATGTCTGCCAATGTACACATAACCGATACACTTCAATTTTACCTGCTTATTTCCCCCACTTTCTCTCCAAGAGTGTGTAAGTTCCCTGAAGGCAAGGACTTTACATATTTTATTCACTATTGCACTCTAAGCACTTAGAACAGTGTTTGGCAAATAATAAACATTTGGGAAGTAGTAAATAGTAAAGATTTAATATGGTAGATGGTAAATATTTGAGTGAACTAATACATTTCTCTTACCTTTTTTCTCTATTTCATTTTCCTTATGTAGTCTCATGATTTTTGAAGCTTATTTTTCATCTCTATAGCCTTGTTATAGTAAGAAAATCAGTCTTTAAGTACTAAACAATAATCATATGTGACAAATGATCAGATCTAATTGTATTAGACATAAAACGAGACACGTCAGCAGCATAAGATAAAGTAGATGTGTTCCAGTTAAGCAATCACATGTAATCCTAGCAAAGCATGTAAGAAGAGCCTGCTTCTTCTCCATCCCACCCCCTTTATCTAAATAATTATAAAATATTATTGGAATTTAGATGGGAAAATGTAGAAATTTTATATTAAGTAAAACACTTTGAAAAATGATAATCTTAAGTGAAGATGAATTATATTAAAGAAATAAAAAATGAATTAATACACTTCTAAGGGCTATGTTTGGAGGTAAATGTGAAAGGAATGCACAAGCCCAGTGTACATGTACCATAAAACAAACACCCCTAACCCACAGGATCTGTTCGGAACTGGGCCTAGCAGCAGGAGGCGAGCAGTACACCAGCAAGGGAGGTTTCATCTGCCTCCCCAGTCGCTCCCATCACTCACATCATTGCCTGAACCTTCCACCCCTGCCACTCCCTGGTCTGTGGAAAAATCATCTTCTATAATACTGGTGCCAAAAAGTTCAGGGATCACTGCCATAGAGTCTCAAGGCAAGTTAAATCTAAAGGAATCTCTAATTTACTCTGTCTTATATCAGCAGTAATTGGATTTCTTTATAAACACACACACACACACACACACACACACACACACACACAAGTGCTTCTTTGTTGTTAAAATATCTGTGAATCATATTCTTAACATGTGTTTCCTCTACTGTGGCATATCAGGTGCTTCATGATTTTCTTCACTTTATCTTTGGTTGAATCACTTCCTTTTTCCCTAAAAAAGAAAAATTAGTTGTGCTTACCATATTCTATGTTCTCATGAATGCTCACTGTATTTGGGTTTTGTCATCTTTGATGTAGAATATCTTAAAAATCTATTATTTTTCCAATCATCTGTTTTTTGACTTCCACTCTGTCCTCTGAATACCATTAGAAATGTCCTTATAAAGCTCAATATCTTTAAGGGTCTACCTTTACTTATGGAAGATTCCAAGCATAATATTTAAAAATCTTAATGACCTGGCTCTATCTCAATTCTCACTTTACCTCACAGGTTATATAGACTGATTACTCTGTGCCCAGTGTCCTTCCTAAAAAGAGGCTATGAAGTTAGTTCATATGATTCTTCTTCTTTTTTTTAAATGTTGTGGTCTACTTCTAATTCTCTCAAAGTATTATTTATTCATTTTCCATTTTTAAGAACTCACTTGAAAGAAACTTCCTTCTTTGTTGGATTCCTTCTAGAATCAGAAATAATAATGCACGTCTTTTTCTTTGTAGATTTGTGTTCAGGGACCACAGTGACTTTCAGCTTTGATTTTTCTCACAGTGTTTAGAATTGTGCCTTACATACTTTCATAGTTCAGGAACACCTTCATATTTGTCTCCATTATTTTGCTGCATGTCAAAGCACAAAAAAATTACTAGCTTAAAACAACCCAGTTATTATGTCCAAAGATTTCTGAGGTCAGGAATTTGAGCAGTGGACAAGGTAGAGCCCATCTGTTTTGAAAATGTTTGGGTCCTCACCTGGGGAGGTTACAGGTCTGGGCAGTTGCATTCAGTCATACGTCTGGATTCTGGGCGGGAGTGACTCAAAGATAAGGATTCTCCCCAAAGCAGCCCTGTTGACTTGGCTTCCTTACAGCATAGTGGCTCCAGGAAAGTCCAACTTCTGACTTCTGTTCATGGTTCTAAGTATGTTTCAGGAAACATGACAGTGAAGTGAAAGTGTTTGTTGCTCAGTCGTGTCCAATTGTGTTTATTAGGAATCCTTATAGTCCTCACTAGAGGTATTAATAAGGCAGAAGATCTCCTCTGTAGCCATGACACCAAATCATTGAGTTTTCTCTTTGTTCTTCTATTAGATCCTCCCTATCAGAACTCTATGGGAAACAGCAACTACAGGATGCACTGAAAATTAATCTCAAATAAGCAAGCTGATCAGGGAACGAATATGCTATCTAGAGACACCCGAGAGAAAAATGACTCCAATTAATGTGAGAGCTTATGATTATTTATGTTATTATTTTTAAAATTTCTTTTAAAGGGATTGATAACTTCATTTGAAAGTAGAAGCAAATAAGTTGACCTGTAAGGGAAGAAGTGATTCATGATTTTGGAAGATGTATTTCAAGTGATGCTAAGAGGGCTTTTAATTATTCAGGGCTGGAGTTATCATGGAGCACCCGATAGGGCCCTGCTTAACTCCCCACAGGAGGGAGACTGCCTTTTAATGGGAGTAGTCAACATCATCACCAAAATCACCTAGTCTACTCATTATGCTATGTGCATATAATTAATACCATACCTATATAGTATTCAACAAAATACATGGATGATTTTTAATCCATATATATATGTGTGTGTGTATATATATTTGTGTATATATATGTGTGTGTGTATATATGTGTGTGTGTGTATATGTGTGTGTATGTGTGTTGGTGATGTGTGGTTAATAAAAGGTTGACAGAATATGTGAAGTTAATACAAATGCTGATGCAGTCCTTATTCCTAGGCTCTATATTTGCATTTATTAACATATTTAATCCTCAGAATAACTCTTAGAGGCAGGTAAAATTGACATCCCTCCCTTTATTTGCCATCCCTTTTTAAGGAAAAAATAAGAAAACTGAACTCAGGGAGATTAAGTAAACTGTTCATGGTCATCCAGATCAGAAGCGGCAGAGATGAAATTCAAACACAAGCAGTCTGGTTCCAAAAATGAGAGCATCTCTGAATAGTAATTCTCTAATTAAGAATTCTTAATTGCATAATTAATAATTCTATAATAGCAACAAATTAACACATAAATATGTATATTTTATATACATACATATATGTACATTTGTACATATGTGTACATGTATGTTGGCTTGTTGGTTGCATGAAAAATAAATATGTACCAAGGTAGAGAGAGATGTAGATAAAGTTAGATTTGCAAGTACAGGTGTGACTGCCAGGATGCATTCCCTTTGCTTCCATGACCTTAGTGTACTGTGGTAACTTAGAATAGACATTTGAAATAGATCACTGGACCAGAAGATTTTTAATGATATTTTATTGGCCATATACATTTAATGTGCCCCATGAGTCAAGCAATGAATTAGTTCAAGCTTGAAGTAAAGACAAAATAAAGAAAACATTTTACAGAGATTTGATAGTCTCTGGGATGAAAATAAATTTCCATCATTTTACTCTAGTTGCCCCTCCTTTCACTCTATCAATCACTTAGAAAAGTACAAGAGAAGATCCTGAGGCTACCTACTTTGATTTCTTTTTGAAGATTTACAGCACTGCCAGTAAGTTCAGCATTATGATTTATAGAAGAAAGCTTCCTAATGTTTATACATCTTTGACATTCATTCCTCTCATAGGGTCATAAAATGCTATGGTTAGTTAACTGGCATGTCCATATACTCTGCATGAAGTCAGTGATGCCAGACAGTCATAGAGGGAGGGCATGGGGAGAGAGTAAACATAAAAATTTTCCATTTGATTTGTTCAGCTTCTTTGGGACCTATTTCTTTAAAATGATCAAGTGTAGTATGCAAATAAGTTGACCTGTAAGGGAAGAAGTGATTCATGATTTTGGAAGATGTATTTCAAGTGATGCTAAGAGGGCTTTTAATTATTCAGGGCTGGAGTTATCATGGAGCACCCGATAGGGCCCTGCTTAACTCCCCACAGGAGGGAGACTGCCTTTTAATGGGAGTAGTCAACATCATCACCAAAATCACCTAGTCTACTCATTATGCTATGTGCATATAATTAATACCATACCTATATAGTATTCAACAAAATACATGGATGATTTTTAATCCATATATATATGTGTGTGTGTATATATATTTGTGTATATATATGTGTGTGTGTATATATGTGTGTGTGTGTATATGTGTGTGTATGTGTGTTGGTGATGTGTGGTTAATAAAAGGTTGACAGAATATGTGAAGTTAATACAAATGCTGATGCAGTCCTTATTCCTAGGCTCTATATTTGCATTTATTAACATATTTAATCCTCAGAATAACTCTTAGAGGCAGGTAAAATTGACATCCCTCCCTTTATTTGCCATCCCTTTTTAAGGAAAAAATAAGAAAACTGAGACTCAGGGAGATTAAGTAAACTGTTCATGGTCATCCAGATCAGAAGCGGCAGAGATGAAATTCAAACACAAGCAGTCTGGTTCCAAAAATGAGAGCATCTCTGAATAGTAATTCTCTAATTAAGAATTCTTAATTGCATAATTAATAATTCTATAATAGCAACAAATTAACACATAAATATGCATATTTTATATACATACATATATGTACATTTGTACATATGTGTACATGTATGTTGGTTTGTTGGTTGCATGAAAAATAAATATGTACCAAGGTAGAGAGAGATGTAGATAAAGTTAGATTTGCAAGTACAGGTGTGACTGCCAGGATGCATTCCCTTTGCTTCCATGACCTTAGTGTACTGTGGTAACTTAGAATAGACATTTGAAATAGATCACTGGACCAGAAGATTTTTAATGATATTTTATTGGCCATATACATTTAATGTGCCCCATGAGTCAAGCAATGAATTAGTTCAAGCTTGAAGTAAAGACAAAATAAAGAAAACATTTTACAGAGATTTGATAGTCTCTGGGATGAAAATAAATTTCCATCATTTTACTCTAGTTGCCCCTCCTTTCACTCTATCAATCACTTAGAAAAGTACAAGAGAAGATCCTGAGGCTACCTACTTTGATTTCTTTTTGAAGATTTACAGCACTGCCAGTAAGTTCAGCATTATGATTTATAGAAGAAAGCTTCCTAATGTTTATACATCTTTGACATTCATTCCTCTCATAGGGTCATAAAATGCTATGGTTAGTTAACTGGCATGTCCATATACTCTGCATGAAGTCAGTGATGCCAGACAGTCATAGAGGGAGGGCATGGGGAGAGAGTAAACATAAAAATTTTCCATTTGATTTGTTCAGCTTCTTTGGGACCTATTTCTTTAAAATGATCAAGTGTAGTACAACTGATATTGTTAAAAAAAAATTCCTTAGCATTGTTCCACTTGAGGGGAGAAGAATTGGGAATATTTGTACATCAACTCTCTACTGGCTGAGGGATAGTCTCTGGGAGATCAGAATCCGTCATCCTGGTGTCCCTGTCACCAGCCAGGCATGCCAGAGAATTTCCTCTCGGGCTTGCTTTAGGAAGCTACAGTAAGCCGGGGGCTGGTGAGTCCTGAAGAGGCATGGATGAGGCACTAACCGTATCTGCTATCAACCTTCTATAACATAATCTTTCCATTTCTGTATAATGCTCAGTCATCTCAAGTAAACATTTGCCCTCGCTTTAGAGTATTACCTCATTAACATTGCTATTTTACACGTGCAGTGTGCATTTCATGCATGAGCTCATATAATTTTAGCGTTTGGGGCTGTATTGGGATCTCTTGCTGTGCCATGGCTTGCTCTAGCTGCAGTGGCTCGGGACTACTCCAGCATGTGTGATTTCACATGTTTCTCATTGCAGCGGCCCTTCTTGTTGCAGAGCACAGACTCCAGGCATGCAGGCCTCAGCAGGTGGGGCACATGGGTTTAGTTGCCCCTTTGCATGTGAGATTTTCCTGGACCAGGGATCAAACTCGTGTCCCCTGCACTGGCAGGTGAATTCCCAACCAGTGGACTGCCAGGGAAGTCCAGCTTATATAATTCTTATAGGAATCATGTACCTATTCCTAGCTTAGACCTGGAAACTGAATGACTTAACTGTGTTTCCAGTGACAAACAGCCAGTGAAAAATTGGAAGGAAGATTACTCAGATAGAGGGTGCCCACACAACACTTCTCCGCTGGCAACTGAGTAGCATTCTTCAGCTTAAATTGAACAAAGGCTTTATCTTCTCAACCAGGAAAGGTGGCAGTCATCCCTGTAGAGTCCAAAAGTGCCATAGCCTTAATCTAAGGCTGTTTTCGAAGATTATAGGGTGTCTTGGTGGAGAACATTCTCCAAAGCAACAGCAAAAGCTTTTTCAGGGAAGTTGCATGGAAAGAAGGATCTAATTAACTGGGGGACATTATTGAAGGAGCTCTGGTGTAAAGGCAGTGGGGTGGAGTGGAAATTACACTCGGTAATTTCAGGAGCCAGAGACCTGGTTCTAATACCATCTCTGCTGGCAGCCAGCTGTGGATTAAGTCACTTGTCCTCATGGAGCCTCAGGTTCCCCATCTGTAAAAGGAACTTAAGGTGTATTTTGAGATGTTGAGGAGAGAAGTGCATTACGTTTAAGTAATCAATTGCTTTACAAATATGGATGATTATATGTATTTTGAGAGAACGCAGGACTTTGAAGTATTAGTATAGAAAGCTTTGGGTCATCAGATGTTCCTCTGACATTAAATACCTCTTCCTTAATTTCTCTACATCTCTGCCTCGCTCTTCCCCACCCTACCTTTCTTCATATCCCTTCTCTCCCTAGCTGAACTCCCCTGTTTTCTGGTTCTTTACCAGTTACTGAGAACCACACTATTGTCTGCTTACCCACTTTTGGCCAACCTAATGACTTTTTTTCTGAAAGAAAATGATTATTCACATAATTAAAGTGAACACTTGGAGGAAATAATAGCTGAAATGCTCAGTAATTTTTGGTTATGGTAGGGAAAAATGATTTGAGTTTTTCTTCAGGTCATGTATTTGAAAAGGAATAATGCTTAATGGGTTCAGTCAGTGTCAGCATGGCAATTTTTTTTTTACAATCTATTGTCAGACAGTAAATTACAGAAGTAGTTGATCATCACACAGATTCATCAGCTTACCAATGCAGAGAAACCAATGACAATTTAGAGGGAAAGTAACCAAAATATATATCACATTTATTCTATTCAGAACAAAATCATTTTTTAACATTTATTTTCTTCCCCCTAGTTAAGTTTCAATTTATCTGAGAGTCTGTCAGGATGACAGAAACTCATTTACAATCTAGGAAAACAGCTGACAGAAAGTGCATTAAAAATTAGATTTTTGAATTCAAAGAACGAAAGCTTTTAAATCACTGCAGTCAAGTCAGTGGGACAAGATTGATACCAGATGCTATTTTGCTCATGTTGTTAAGGAAGGATTCCAGCCTTGAAGAGACCTTGTCACTACATAGCTTCTGTCTATGTAAATAAGAACAAAGGGAATATATTTGTTGTCAATGATTAAAAAAAAAATCCAGTTTCTCAGAGCAATAAGCTGGATCATATAAGGAGGACACAAATGTTGGAAGATCTCTTACAGGTCATGCATACCTTTTTTCTCACTGTATATGTGGGGGGAACTGAATTCCCTTGGGAGAAGGTTAGCAACTATGTTATAACTGTATAGAATGTAATTTAAATCAGGTAGTCTGAGTCAAGGCTCAACTAGTAATATTACCTAGGTAGGTGACTTTGGGAAAGACACTGGGGCACTTTAGCCGTCATTACAGAGGACATTCATTTCCTGTCTATATTTAGTCTGGTTAGCATCCTTTCCACTTTCCTTCAGCTTCTCCCTTCATTTTTGGAGAAACTGTCTTTCCCATTGCATTTGTTCTTTTTTTAAAAAAAATTAATTAATTAAGCTGAGCCAGATCTTTGTTACAGCCTGTAAGCTCTGGATCTGTAGTTGCTGCCTGTGAGCTCTTGGTTGTGCCATGTGGGATGTAGTTCCCTGATCAGGACCGACTCTGGGTCCCTTGCACTGGGAGCCTGGAATCTTAGCTACTGGACCATGAGGGAAGTCCCCGTTGCATGTGTGTTGTTAACGGGGCTTTCCAATGAGTAATTCTGCTGTTTTACGAAACAGAAGGTGAGTTCTTTGCACAAACTAAGTCAACCAGCCTCTTCCAATAGGTAAATGAACTCCCAAGCAAAGTGATGCACCAACAGGGAAGATTTAGAACTGATTTATTCTGGTAGAATCTTCCTGAAAGCATTATCTATTTGTCTTGATTTTCCAAAACTCACCTGGATTTTATTCTTCCAGTGTCGGATAGTTTATGTTCTCCTTCGCTTTTATGAGCTGCCTGATAACTTTTCACTAACTTTTATTTTTAATTTAATTGTAGTTTCTATTTTTAATTTAATTGTAGTGATATCTGTTGCTTGCAAACAAAAAACTGATATATTTGTGCATATAAAATGGTAACAATTATACTTTATTCACAAAGGAGGTATCATCATATTTTTAAATAATGTTCACTTTTCACTTTCATGCATTGGAGAAGGAAATGGCAACCCACTCCAATGTTCTTGCCTGGGGAATCCCAGGGACGGGGGAGCCTGTTGGGCTGCCATCTATGGGGTCGCACAGAGTCGGATACAAATGAAGCAACCTAGCAGCAGCAGCAATGTATATTAAAATTACTGGTTTGGAGAATAAAACCTAGGAAACCCATTAAATATTGTTTGCTTGATTTTAAGTTCTTTTTCTGTATAAGCTCATCTTTATCCTTCCATGGAGATTTTTGAGGGGATCCTTGAATCACAGACTTCATCTTTTCAAAGAACCCTCTGTGTGAGAAGGGTATGCTCTAATCTTTTGATCCTTCTGAGGCACCAACTAGTGAGTATCCAACCACATCCACGGCTTTCTCTTCAGAGCACACTTTGCTAACAGTGAATTTCCTAGTTTTAGCATCTTTTGCAATCTGGATAGTCTGAGAATCTCCTGAATCATTTTTAAGACCTGGTTTCTTTTTGTTTACCAGTTCTTCCTCAATTTATCTCTTTCTTCTTACATTTTGTTATTATCAACAGAAACAAATCTGGCCACACCTTTACCACGTGGCTTGGAACTCTTAGATAAATACTCAAGTTAATCCCTTACAGAATCCACTTTCTTCATAGCTGTGCTGGGCTTAGTTGCTCAGTCATGTCCAACTCTTTGCAACCCCATGGGCTGCTCTGTTCATGGGGATTCTCCAGGCAAGAATACTGGAGTGGGTTGCCATGCTCTCCTCCAGGGGTTGAACCCAGGTCTCCTGAATTGTAGGCAGATTCTTTACCATCTGAGCCACCAGGGAAGCCCTTCCTCATAGTTGGAGGGCAGAATTCAGCCTTCTGTTGCTGTGTAATAAGGCTACTCTGAGTTCTCAGCAGCAGTGCTTCTGACATTCATACTTTGACCAACATTCTGTTTATGATAATGTAAGTATTCTCTAAAATAGCATAGACTTCCATGCTCTTAGCTTCTTTCTGAGCCTTCAGCAGTGGAGCCTTTAATGCCCATATTCCTACCAGCAGTTTAAGTCAGCTGTTTCTAACCTGTACCTCAAAATTCTTTGAGCCTTTACTCATTACCTGATTCCAAAACCACTTTTAAATCTTTAGGTATTTGTTATAGCAACACCCCATTCTCAGGTACTGAAATCTATATTAGTTTCCTTTGGCTACTGTAACGAATTTCCATAAAGTTGGTGGCTTAAAACAACAGACATTTAAGATAGAGCTGAGAAGTCTGAAGTGCAGTGTAAGTGGGTTGAAGCTTGGATGCCTGTAGGGTTTCACTCTGGAAGCTCTAAGACAAAATCTGTTTCTTGCCTCACCAGCTTCCAGTGGCAGCTGGCCTTCCTTGGCTTGTGGCCTCATGCTTCAGATCTCTGTCTCTGTGTCCATGTTCTCCTTTTCTTCTGTGTTAAATCTACTTCTGACATTCTCTCCTAAGTGTCTGACACTTTGCGGCACCATATAATGTACAATCTATGGAATTCTCCAGGCCAGAATACTGAAATGGGTAGCTGTTCCCTTCTCCAGGGGTTCTTCCCAACCCAGGAATCAAACCCGGGTCTCCCCCATTGCAGGTGGATTCTTTACCATCTGAGCCACCAGGGAAGCCCAAATATAGTTGAGGCCCACCTGAATTACCCAGGATAATCTCCCCATTTCAGAATCTTGAATTACATTTGCAAAGTCCATTTTCTTCCCCCCCACAGAAGGTAACATTCACAGATTCCAGGCATTAGAATGTGAGCATCTTTTAGGGGGCCATAATCAACTTATAGCATGCTTGCCCTAACCTTCGTGGTTCTGCCTACTCAATTCTTTACCAAGTTACTTCCATAACTGGCCCCAGTGTGACACTTTGTAACATCTAAAATTTAGTTTACTGAAATAATTTCATAGAGGACAATACATGACATTTAAATTCTAAATTTTATTAAGGGTTTCTTTTCTTTTTCAAACTCAAAGTAACTCTTGTTAATAGGGAACCAGAGAGTGATTCAACACACACACACACACACACACACGCACACACATACACATCTGCCTAAATTAGCACATTGTAAATCTTCCTCACTATTAAAATTTTCCAAAATAAGTTAAGGACATACATTAATCATTAAACCTTACAGAAGTTCCTTAATACAAACTTTTAGTTGAAGTTGACAATATTTTATTTAATTGGCAATCAACCTACCCAATCTGTACAGTGGGAATTGCATAAGATTTTTATCATTCCATACAATTGAACATTATCATTCAAATACAGTAAGGAAGTGAATTCTGACATCTTTCCAGTTTCTTTTTTCTAGGTAATCAATGTAAATTCTTAAACTATTCCAGCTATTATTTTTTGACTTTAATCTGAGGTTTTTTTTTTTTTCTTTCTGTATTCAATCTGAACATCTGAGTTTCTTGTCTCACAATTTTTAGCATGAGGAGGGTTAGTTTCTTATTGCCATTATATCAAATTACCACAAACATGGTTCCATAAATTAAGACTTCTTAGAATTCTGGAGATCAGAAATCCAGCTGGATTAACAAGGTTGTTCTCCTTTTGGAGGCTTGAGAGGGAGAATCCATTTCTTTGTCTTTTCTAGTTTATACAGGCTCTGTCTTTCTTGGCTCACGGTCCCATCCTTCTCCCAAGAGCACGCCGTCCTCCGATCACTTTCTCTGCCTCTCTGCTTCTGTCATCATTTTTTTTTTTTTCTAACTGTGACCTTCCCTTCTCCTTTTAAAAGAACTTTATCATTATGGTAAGCCCATATAGGTGATCCAGGGCAATCTCTACTCATAATCCGTAACTGAATTACACTTAAAAAGTCCCTTTTACCTGTGTCATTGTTCAGTTGCTCAGTCATATCCGACTGTTTGTGACCCCATGGACTGCAGTATGCCAGACTTCCCTGTCCTTTACCATCTCTGGGAGTTTGCTCAAACTCATGTCCATTGAGTCCGTGATGCCTTCCAGCCATCTCATCCTCCGTTGTCCCTTTCTCCTCCTGCCCTCAATCTTTCCCAGCATTAGGGTCTTTTGCAATGAGTTGGCTAGTTGCATCAGGTGGCCAAAGCATTGGAGCTTCAGCTTCAGCATCAGTCCTTCCAATGAACATTAATAGGAAAGTAGCACATTTCTAGGTTCTAGGGATTTGGATGTAGCCGTTTGGGGGAGAGGAGGCACTATTTACCCTACCACATGGAGTTTAGCAAAATTTTTTTAAATGTATTTATTTTAATTGGAGGCTAATTACTTTACAATATTGTATTTGTTTTGCCATACATTGACATGAATACATCACAGATGTACATGTGTTCCCCATCCTGAACCCCCTCTCACCTCCCTTCCTATACCATCCCTCTGGGTTATTCCAGTGCATCAGCCCCGAGCATCCTGTATCATGTATCAAACTTGGACTGGCGATTCGTTTCACATATGATAATATACATGTTTCAGTGCCATTCTCCCAAATCTTCCCACCCTTTCCCTCTCCCACAGAGTCCAAAAGACTGTTCTAAACATCTGTGTCTTTTTTTTTGCTCTCTCACATACAGGGATATTGTTACCATCTTTCTAAATTCCATATATATGTATTAGTATACTCTATTGGTGTTTTCCTTTCTGGCTTACTTCACTCTGTATAATAGGCTCCAGTTTCATCTACCTCATTAGAACTGATTCAAATGGAGCTTATCAAATTTTAAGAATCCATGTCTTGGGAATTCCCCAGTGGTCCAGTGGCTTGGATTCCATGCTTCCCCTACTGAGGGTCTGGATTTGATCCCTGGTTGGGGAACTAAGATCCCACGTGCTGTGTGGCCAAAAAAATATTTTGCTATTTTCAAAAAAATTCTCATTATCTGCTGACTAACAAATGGTCAAAACTGCATTTAAATGCACAAGGGTATTTTTAAAATTTAATCTAGTGAAAATTAAAACATTCAAATAGAATCTGAGACACAAATGGAAATCCTTGACTGAATGTGAGTAGAGTACAGAATTTGTGACTATACTGCTGCTGCTGCTGCTAAGTTGCTTCAGTCGTGTCCGACTCTGTGTGACCCCAGAGATGGCAGCCCACCAGGCTCCCCCGTCCCTGGGATTCTCCAGGCGAGAACACTGGAGTGGGTTGCCGTTTCCTTCTCCAATGCATGAAAGTGAAAAGTGAAAGTGAAAGTGAAGTTGTGTCCGACTCTTAGCGACCCCATGGACTGCAGCCCACCAGGCTCCTCCATCCATGGGATTTTCCAGGCAAGAGTACTGGAGTGGGGTGCCACTGCCTTCTCCGTGTGACTATACTAGTAGAGTATAATTAAACATCCATCTTAACTTCAAGAAGTTTCTGACTTCTGTTTCACAACCACCTGTTCAGTGTTGTGGGAGCTATCCAGAGCTTTCTGGTGGCAGACAGAAGAAGGGAAAGGAAGGCACGGTTTAGAGCAGAGGGACCCTCCTGCCTTGGGTAAGTTGAAAATAGATGAACAATGAACATAGAGCAAGATCATGAAAGATGGTCCTGCCTGGCCTTAATCTAAGAGGGGAGAAGATACTGCATCTGTATAGAGGTAGGATGAATATAGTGCTGAAAGTTTGTAAGGTGGAGATTTCATAGTATTCCATGCTATTAGCAAGCTGGTGACATTGGTCTGCTCATATCATCTCTCTGGTCCATAAAGAGTTCAGCTTGTTAATCTCTGAAATCTTAACCAGAACTAACCCTGAAGGATTTAGCGTTGACATTAACTGATGTTGCTTCTGCAACTTAATCATTTAGACTAATAGAAATATTGGTTGTAAGTACTGGGGGAATAATATATTTTAACAAGTAAGCATTGCTACTTCTGAGGAAGTGGTGGAAAGGTATTTTTCAAAGGCGTCTTACTTACAGTAATAAGAAATGTCAGTAGAGGAAAAAATTAAACAGATAAGTAAGTAAACAGATTGTTTACTTACTTAAATATAGTTGTATAAATAGCAAAAATCGGTGCATCATACGTAATGTTGGCCTAAATAATACGAATATTGGCCTAAAGCCCAACATTCAGGTAAGTAAGTAAACAGATTAGTAAGCTTTGTAATCTGAAGCTGAAAGATGCTGGCTGAGTAGAGACTATTCATATGAAGGTGAAATTCTCCTTTGTCCAAATCTCATCAGACAACATTATGTATTATGCACCGTTTTTTGCTGTTTATACAGCTATACTTAATGGAAAATGCCCAATTTCTGAAAAAGGCTGAGTGATTTAGGGCTTACTGAAATGTGTTCTGTGGTAACAATAAGAAATTTATAAAAACGAATGTCTTAAACTATGGGTAAAAATCATTACAATGTTGCCAAAGTTCTAAAGTGTCATTGAATAACATTTTATTTTATTTTTTAAAAATACTTTATTCTACTTTACAATACTG
>SJYC01147377.1:0-29101 GCA_006408675.1 Madoqua kirkii
AGTGGTATTACAAACCATGTTCTGATTATTAGGTGAGCTAATTAATAATGAGATATTTTCACTTCTAGCACCTCTCAGCTGATAAGGCATAGAATTATATGTGTGTATATGAATCTGTGTATATACAAATAATTCTTTACTTATTTTGAGCTAAGCATGAGTTCATTTTGGTATCTCTAATCATTTACTACATGGATCATTCTTATCTTTTCTTGATTATTTGGAATATCCAACTGTGAAAAGACTAGCTCCCACTATTTTGCATTCATTACTTTTTTTGGTTAACTCCAGTATTGTGCACACTAATTTTAGAATTTTTAACCCATATGTCTACAGGAACAACTTAACTAAAATACAGTGCTTCATTGTTTGTGTGTGTGAGTGTTTTATTGCCTTTAGTCTTACAGACTCTATTCATTTCCAAAGTTCATTATGCCAGTAACTTATTCTACTATTCTTTTCACTGAAGTTGTTTCATGTATCTATAATGAATTTTTTCACATTATGTATTCCATCCTGAGATTTCCCAGTCTTTTGATTTTTTAATCTGCATATAATAAGGTTTACTGCTTGTTCTGTAAAGTTCTATAGATTTTCACAAATGCTAGAATATTTACATTCATGGTTGTAGTGGTATACCACGTGTTTACCACCATCAAAATCCCTAGTGGTTAATTTATTCAACCTTCCACTCTCCTCACCCATCCGCTATATCCCTTGCCATCACTGACCTCTTTGTGATCTCTATAGTTTTGTCTTTTTCAGAATGTTATAATTGAAATCATACCATTTGTAGACTTTTTCATGCTGGACTATTTCACTTAGCAATATGCATTGGAGATTTACTTATACCATTTCCCTATGGCTCTGGAACATGGCCCTGGCAAAATCTTTACCCCTGGAGAGTTGAAGAGGAGGATCTGGGAATATTCATAATAGTTATTCTGTCTTTCCTCCTTCCTGAGCCACATGGGGATTTTTCTCAGATCTTTAGCAGAGAACCGAGTGAGGTTTCCCCCTTGAAAAGATGTGAACCTCCCTAAGACTTAGTCTATCCTCAAGTACTTTATCAAAACTACCATTTAAGTGTTACTATCCATTTTTGAATCCAGCACTTTAAGATCCAGGTGAGCAGATCTTGAATTGATTGATTCTCTAGATTTTCCTCTCTCTCCAGACTTTGGAGTCTAGTAGTTTGTCTTAAGTTCTTATTACAAATGGCCTCAACTTAGGTCAATATTTTCATTTTGTATAATTTTTTCTTCTGATTAGGATGGGATGATGACTTTCAAGCTCTTTACATGTTGGGGCTTAAACTGGTAGTCTGTCATGTCCTTTTGAGGATTTGTTTTACCTTTGTCAGGCTAAATGTCAGTTATTGCAAATGTGTTTTATTATTCATGATTTTAAGATCCTTTGAAAACACTTAAAGGGCAGTCAAGAAATAGTCAGTTTCTAAATTTGGGATTAGCCCAAGTAGTATACAATATTCCAGGTGTACCCTAAGCAATACAGAAAATAATCACCTCTCTTAGTAACATGGCTTGAAATAATCTTTTTTGATGGGTTTTTATAATGTCATTTTCTTCATTGTTGACTGCAGAAGTGGAAATGTCCTGGAAACACAACAGATGCTGTTTCTGCCTGATTTTATAGAAAATCCTATAAAAAGAAATGTTTCCCTGGTGGCTCAGTCAGTAAAGAATTCACCTTCAATGTGGGAGACCAGGGTTCAACCTCTAGGTTGGGAAAATCTCCTGGAGGAGGGCAGGGCAACCCACTCCAGTATTCTTGCCTGGAGAATCCCCATGGACAGAGAAGCTTGATGGGCTGCAGTCCATGGGGTTGTAAAGAGTTGGGCATGACTGAGTGACTAAGTACATAAAAAGAAAAAAAAATTATTTTCCGTGTGTAGAAAAATCATGAGCTGTTTCATCAGATCTTTCTGGGGTAGGATTAATGTAGATTAGGTAATTCGTGCAAAACAGTATCAGTATTTTGGAATAATACTTTTACCTGTTTGAAATAATAATTATTGAATCATAATAATTCTTTTGAAATAATAATTCTTTCCCTGTTTGAAAAAATGTTAAGAGCAGATATCAGCATTTCTAAAAGTCTAAACTTGATCCTATTGGATACAGACATGAGTTCCTTTCAGAAAGAAAAAAAAAATTGGAAATGAAAAGTAGTCTAGATTTTCTAAAACTCATAGAGTGAGAACCTCTACATTCTCATAAGCCTGAGTGTGCTCTCGGTGGGAGAGGACATTCAGCTTCAGCCACATGGCAGTGCAGCCCTTAATTAAATGATGCAGCAGCATATGGGAATTAGCAAAGAGATTAAGAGACTAATAGAGCAGAACACAGTAATGTTGATGTAAATGGAGAGGAGCTCCATGCTGCAAATTGGAAAAAACACACACACACACACACACACACAAAATGATGAAGTATAGAATCATAGAAAAAGGATCTGAGCACTGAATGGCAATAGGACTCTAAAGGTCACTTAGCCCGATCACATTCTGTATTCTGTTTGGTGAGGACTTTTGGTGAGGAGGTTGCAGGGCCTCTTTGAAAAGCTCAAGTGGGGACTTTTCCAGAGGTCCAGTGCTTAAGACTTCACCTTCAAAGGTGCAGGAGATATGGGTTCAATCCCTGGTAAGAGAACTAAGATTCCACATGCCTTGCAGCCAAAAATCCAAAACATAAAACAGCAGCAATATTGTAAAAAATTCACTAAAAACTTTAAAATATTGTCCACATTAAAAAAAATTTTTTTTAAAAGAAAAAAAAAGCTCGAGTAGAAAGATAAATAGTTATCTTGTATCATTCATTTACTCAGCCAATTCTGCCTTATTTTGATCAACAGAAATCTACTGAAGCTTATGTAAGCCCTTGCTGTCCTTGGCTTAGTGTATATGGGGGAAAAAAACCAAGCATGTTCCCTGGAAATGGTGCCATGATAATCATCATCTTGACTAAAATAATTACTTATATTAAGATACAATGAGTGCTTCTAATATTTTTGATTATTTTTAAAACATAAAGTATTTTAATTTCTGGCTTTGTGAGATTTTGTCAAATAGTTAAAGATATGCATTGCGTTCTAGACTATCTTCCACCTTCATGGCTGAAAGTTCCTTTTTCCTAAATATCAGATTGTCTTTTCTTTGGATTGCCAACAAAAGCACTCTAATACCTAGATAATGTTAGAAGGAATAAAAGAGAAAGGATCTGTCTTTATTACATTTCTAACATGTACCAACTCATGGATCACCCCATACATCTAGAACATGAGGTCCATGAGGGTACAGATCTAATTTGTACTTCACTACTGTATCCCGGTGCCTTAGAGGCATCAGGAGTGTGATATGTACTCAGAACATACTTTGAACAATAAAAGAACCAATCCTTTGATTAGTACCATAATATAATATTACAGCCCATTTTCAGATGGGAAAACTCATCTGATGTATGAACAGTATTCCCCTCAATGGTAGGTTTACAGAATATACTTAAACTTGTATAAGCCAGGTACTGCTATTACAAGTTTTACTATTAGCAATAAAAGCTATTATTCCTGAATAGATCTTAGAAATGAGAAGTGACATAGTTGAACTTGAGTGTTCAAAGAATGTATTCAGGGCACTTTTGTTTTTTCTGTCATAGCTCAGCTTGCTTTTTGGCTCTTGGTTTTTGTTTCTTTTCCTAAAAACAGGACCTCTGCTAGGCAACACACGGGGCCTCAGGCAGCTCCAGGCTTACTAATATGCACCTGTTGTGAATAACTGTTGTTGCACAGTGTCAGATCTTGAACAATTCATTGAATTGATGCACTCATGAAAAATATTACTGATGTTTTGTAGTTTGTGTTATTTTTACTGGAGAAATGACACATATCATGCAAGATGTAAGTCATTTGATTCTAGAACTGTGGTATAACCAAAACATTCCAAAGACATAAAACCCCAGATCATAATGTTTGGAGGAAAATGTAAGACCAGGGATATTATTTCTCTGATTGAATCATCCTTTCTGTGAAAAAAAAAAAAAGTCAATATTTCTTGAGCTTACTGAGGCCTGAGAGTCATGCAGAACTGATGTCAAATGGAGTCAAAGAATTGGCAACTTAGTCTTGAATTAGAGTGGCACAGAGCCACAATATTCCAGTTAAGATACTAATAATTGAACTGATCCTAATGTAGGAGGTTTCATGAATTTTTTTTCTGTGTGATGTATGTAATATGGTGATAGAATGAAAAAGAGCTGTTAATAACATTTATTGAACACTTTGTCCCAAGTATTACTTTAAAACATTTTGATATATATATCTTTATAAGCTTTATACAAACCATGTGAAATTGATAATTCTTATCTTCATTTTTATGTATATGAGTGAAAGACACAGATAGGTTTAGAAATTTATGCATGATTCTACAACAGATGCAATAAAGCCACAGTTTGCAATCTGATAGTTTGACTTCTGAACCCATGTGATTAAACTTTACAGTGTACAGTGTGAAAATACACTCGATACAGAGTTAATGTAGAGAAAATTCTGATTGCTATGTAGCAGTGTGCTTCTTAGAGTAGTTGGGTTTTAAGGGATAAACAGAAGATAAGAAGGTAGACAAGGGAATGGATATCAGATAAAACATGCAAAAAGTATGGCGTGTTTGGAGAAGTGTAGATGGTTGGTATTCCGTACTTGTAATGAATGTGGAGGAAAATGATGGAAGAATATGTTGGAGAACCCATAACATTCACTTCACAGCCTCCCTTTGTGCCATGCTAGCAAAGAAAACCCAGAGAAGGCAATGACACCCCACTCTAGTACTCTTGCCTGGAAAATCCCATGGATGGAGGAGCCTGGTAGGCTACAGTCCATGGGGTCGCGAAGAGTCAGACACTACTGAGCGACTTCACTTTTCACTTTTCACTTTCATACACTGGAGAAGGAAATGGCAACCCACTCCAGTGTTCTTGCCTGGAGAATCCCAGGGATGCGGGATCCTGGTAGTTTGCCATTTATGGGGTCGCACAGAGTCAGACACAACTGAAGTGACTTAGTAGCAGTAGCAGCAGCAGTAAAGAAAACCAGATTGAAGTCAACTGCATACTACCTCCAACCTCAAAGATCCCAGCGTCTACCTCACTCTATATTCCTCACTCCTTGTTGTTCAGTCACTAAGTTATGTCTGACTCTTTGCAAACCCATGGACTGTAGCATGCCAGGCTTCCTTGTCCTTCACTATCTCTTTGAGCTTGCTCAAACTCATGTCCATTGAGTTGGTGATGCCATCCAAGCATCTCATCCTCTGCCACCCCTTCTCCTCCTGCCTCATTCTTTCCCAGTATCAGGGGCTTTTCCAATGACTGGCTTCTTTGCATCATGTAGCCAAAGTACTGGAGCTTCAGCTTCAGCATCAGTCCTTCCTATGAATATTCAGGGTTAATTTTCTTTACTCCTACTCTACACCAGTTTGAAACTTGGTCAAGGGGCAGGGGGATTAAAGAGTAACTCAAAAAGAAATGATTACCACCACTGTATCTCACCATAGCCCATTTACCGTATATGATTTTATATGTTCCACAGAAGTGTTCACATTTCAGAGCATTTAAAACAAATGAGACATTTATTAGTGTAACCTTTATTCTGTGGATGATTTAAGCCATTTCAAAAGTAACTAGAAGAGGAACACTATTTTCCTTACACTTGAGGCTTCCCTGTACCCCCACCAGTCTATGAAATGCTTCAGTAATTTTAATGCACTGTACATCTTCTGAAATACCTACATAAATAATCTATTGTTCTAAAGGTCACAAAGGTAGAAGATCACTTTGAAATGTCAGGGAAATAAATGAATTGGTAATGGGGTGTCATAAGTTTGGATATGTCCATTAGCTCCTCATCCTTAGATACTGTTGCACATTGGAGATCCCGAGGAGGTGACCTGGGAAGCATGAAAGCCTTCAAGTACTGGAAGGAACAGATAAATGGCTAAAAGCATGTGGGCTCTGACATAGCCTAACCTTTTCTCCCTCAGGACAGAAAACATCAAGTGTCGAGCAGATATGGCATTTTTGCTGGCCTTCCTTGCCTTTGTTCAAATGGGATGAAACTTCATTAAAATGCCAAGTCTCAAAGACACAGTTCAGCTACACATCTCTTTCAAGTTAAAGGCCACCTCGTTAACATGGCCCTAAGAGTTCGCTTGCAACTTTCAAACATCCTATAAATTTGCAGTTAATAGGAAGGTTGATAAATTCTCTCTCATTTTAACGTTGTTCAGAGCTATCATCCTTCTTGATAGATGTCGCTGCCTGAAAGGAACTCCTAGACATCTAAATGTCACCACAGGGATGAGCATCCGAAATTATTTTTGCATATTACCTGGAAAACTTAAAAAAAAATCTTACCAGACATAAGGCACGTTAGAGTTGGACAGATAGTAGAGACCTCAAAGACAGATATGGACTTCAAGCCTTTCATTTTACAGTGAGCTGAGGACAGGTAGAGATGAGGTACATAATAAGGGAATCGAAACTGGGATTGCAACCACAATTTCTTTCTGGAAATTCTGTCTTCTTTCCAAGATTATAGAAATGCCACTCTTCTGCCTTGCAAATCAACTGCTTTCCCATGTATGTTGGTGCCCGGAAGGCTAAATGTTCTAAATGAGGTCCTGTAGCTATAAGTAAATACATTTACAAATTTATTTTTGGCTGTGCTGGATCTTCACGCTGCAAGGGCTTTTCTCTAGTTGTGGTGAGCAGGGGCTACTCTGTAGCTGGAGTGCATGAGCTTCCTATTGAAATGGCTTCTTGTGTGGTGGAGTATGGGGTTTAGGGTGCATGGGCTTAGTTGCCTTGCAGCATGTGGAATCTGCCTAGACCAGGGATCAAACCTATGACCCCAGCATTGGTAGATGAATTATTAACCACTGAATCACCTGGCAAGTCCAGTAAACTTATTTTTTTAAGTGAAAGATTCCTCACAACACCATCTGTCAAAAGTGAGCTATGGCCATGTCCAGGTCCATAAGGGCAAGGTTTATTGCTACCATAGAAAGCCCTGTCTCCATTTAGTCCTGTGAATTCACTGCTCATTTCTCAAGCTGGTACTAATCTTTCTGTCTCAGGTTTTGATCAAGATATTTTGTCCAACACTGGCCATATTAAATACACGTTTCTCTACGTGGTAAAAGATAATCAAGGGTAATCACAGAATACTCAATCATTTCCCTTGGTCAGCCTTTTTTATTCCCAATTCAAACAAACCTTTATAGTGACTCATAATCAAACCGTGCCTGCCACTCATACTCAATGAAAAATAGCAGGTTTACAACAAGAATAAAGAGTTCCAGAATACTTACTATGTGTCATGCAGTGTGCTAGGTCATTAACAATGGTTTTGATATTGATAGTTCCATGACTCAGAGGAAAAAGGGGAAGTTAGATAATTTGTCCAAGTTACATAGATTCACGTTTGAACCTATGACCATCTGACTCATGAGTGGAAAGCTACTATTGAGCTAGAGAAGAATCTCAGTTTTAAAAAGCAGGCCAGTGCTCTTTTGCAGCACTGTTTATAATAGCCAGGACATGGAACCAACCTAGATGTCCATCAGCATATGAATGGGTAAGAAAGCTGTGGTACATATACACAATGGAGTATTACTCAATCATTAAAAAGAATACATTTGAATCAGTTCTAATGAGGTGGATGAAACTAGAGCCTATTATAGAGTGAAGTAAGCCAGAAAGAAAAACAGCAATACAGTATACTAATGCATATATGTGGAATTTAGAAAGATGGTAACAATAACCCTGTATGCGAGACAGCCAAAGAGACGCAGATGTATAGAATAGTATTTTGGACTCTGTGGGAGAGAAAGGGAGAGGGTGAGATGATTTGGGAGAATGGCATTGAAACATGTATAATACCATATATGAAACGAATCGCCAGTCCAAGTTCGATGCATGATACTGGATACTTGGGGCTGGTGCACTGAGAAGACCTGAGCCCAAGTCCAGTCTGCAATTTTCTGGTTACAAACTTGGGGAAAATCATCCAAGCTTTCACTGCTTTAGCTTCCTCACCCATGGAGATGAAGTAGCAATTTGTTGTTGCTGTTTAGTCGCCAAGTCGTATCCGACTCTTTGCAACCCCATGGGTTGTAGCCCGCCATTCTCCTCTGTCCATGGGATTTCCTAGGCAAGAATAGTGGAGTAGGTTGCCATGATCTTCTCCAGGGGATTTTCCCAATCCAGGGATTGAACCCACATCTCCTGAACTGTAGTTGGAGTTTTTGCTGCAGATGTGTATAAGAGACAGGTATGGGGAGGGGGGAGGGAGGATGGAGGGGGGTTCAGGATGGGCAACACGTGTATACCTGTGGCAGATTCATCTTGATGTATGGCAAAACCAATACAATATTATAAAGTAATTAACCTCCAATTAAAATAAATAAATTTATATTAAAAAATAAAAAGCAGACCAAACACTGCCTAAAATTATAGCTTAACAATTTTACCTTTAGTTTAGCCCATCTATTTATAAAATGCACAGAAGGAAATTCTCCACAACAGAAATAATCTATAAATTGCCCTCTAAGGACTTTATATGTATATTTAAGTGAAAAACATAATAATGTGAAATAGTGAATGATTTTTCAGTTCAGTTCAGTTCAATTCAGTCACTCAGTTGTGTCCGACTCTTTGCAACCTCATGAACTGCAGTAGGCCAGGCCTCCCTGTCCATCACCGATTCCTGGAGTTCACTCAAACTCATGTCCATTGAGTTGGTGATGCCATCCAGCCATCTCATCCTCTGTTGTCCCCTTTTCCTCCTGCCCGCAATCCCTCCCAGCATCAGAGTCTTTTCCAATGAGTCAACTCTTCCCATGAGGTGGCCAAAGTACTGGAGTTTTAGCTTTAGCATCATTCCTTCCAAAGAAATCCCAGGGCTGATCTCCTTCAGAATGGACTGGTTGGATCTCCTTGCAGTCCAAGGGACTCTCAGGAGTCTTCTCCAACACCACAGTTCAAAAGCATGATTTTTAGCCTCAGAATAAAGAGCCTTGTTATTTTGTCTTTTCTTGAGGAGTCAGGCCAAAAATAAAAGGGTCACACTTGTGGAGCAGTGTGCTCTCATTGCAGAAATGAAATCATGGCTTGCCTTTGCTAGAAACCTTTCAAAGGAATTCCAAAACAATAAAATGGAATCTGGGCCCTCATCAAGTCATTACACTGCCATCTTCTTCACATTCATGTCTTCACATTCTCACTCTCACCGGATCCTTGCTGGCCACACCAGGCTAGTCATGTCCCACTCTGTGCGACCCCATAGACAGCATCCCACCACACTCCGCCGTTCCTGGGATTCTCCAGGCAAGAACACTGGACAGGTTGCCATCTCCTTCTCCAGTGTATGAAAGTGAAAAGTGAAAGTGAAGTTGCTCAGTCGTGTCTGACTCCTCACGATCCCATGGACTGCAGCCTACCAGGCTTCTCTGTTCATGGGATTTTCCAGGTAAGAGTACTGGAGTGGGGTGCCATTGCCTTCTCTGACACCAGGCTTGGTGGTACTTATTACAATGAATAATCAAAGACTAATTGGTGGGTGTATGCCAGAAAAAGCAAAGATGGCAAACCAACAATGTAAAAATGTTTGTAGTTTTCTCAGCCATTTCAGCAGACATTTAGCCCACAATCTCACAGTTCACTCCTAGATATTTACCTTTGGAAATGAAAGCATATAAACACAAAATACTGTGCAAGAACAGTCCTAGAAGTTTTAATCAGTAATATTGAAAAACTAAGGTAACCCTAATCCCCATCAATAGATGAAGGCACAAACACATGTAATGTGTTCCTCCCGTGGAGCCCTACTCAGCAATTAGGAGTTATGCACAGGTATGCACAATAGCACGCATTCATCTAAAATATGATTTTTAGATAAAAGGCAGAAAGACACAGAAGAACACATCCTGAAGGATTTCTATTTAAAAGGAAGTTCAAGAATACGAAAAGCAAAGCTAGGACAGTGGGACAATGGTTTTTTCCTAAAGGATTAAATACAAAGGGTCAGAGGGTGGTTTTCTCTGTTTACTCCAGTGAACGGCAGCTTAGGGGTGGAGAGTTAGCTCCGACAGTTCTGGAGTTGGTATGAGTAGGTGAAAAATTGAGTAGTCACCACTTCCACTACTGCTGTTGCAGGATCAGAAAATTACCGCATGCATTCATTCAGTCAGTTAGGTGCTCATTTAATCATCTATTCATTCATCTAATTTTTTCAGTGATGTAATATGAAACAGAAGCGTTACTTCAAACATTACAAAAAAAAATAGTTTTAGCAATCCTAGACAGGGAAGAGGTGTACATAGATCTTTTAATTCTGTTCTGGCTGCAATGAAGTAGTACTAACTTTGTAAAAGGAATCCCCTGGGATTCCTCATAAAAACATGAAATTTTCAGAATGCCAATACTCAGTGTAAAAAAACTAAAGAGAGCTGGAGGTGCTAGAGAATACAGCCTTTGGACAGGTTTTAAAACAAGGAGACGGTATTGTCCCAAAACTGAGAATATTACAGTGATTATGTCAAGCCCATGGGTAACTGCTCAGTCAATGCCTCCTCCAAAAGTTCTGCCAGCGGTCTTAATGTCTGCAACAAGCCTTGTTTGTTCTTGGGTCTGAAGTACTAACAAGGCTTCTTAACAATTAATTACACCCTGTCTTACAAGTGTGAATGTTTTGATTTGTGAACTTTGAGGAGAGCTTTAGGGAAATTTAAAATGCCCTCCAACAACTACCCAGTTCACTGACCTGTATGATGCAAATTTGATATTCAGTGATCAAATAGGAACTCCAAACCCCGCAAGGTTATGGAATCTTTTGATGTGGGACCAGGTGTAGAGAGATGTTCAATTATTAAATAATTAGTTTGAAAACAATAACTAGTGTAGTTTAATTCTCTTGCTGATTTCCTAATGTTTATTAATTTAAGCACCTGTATCTTCCTGTAATACTTTACTGCAGAATACTTACCAGGATATGCATAGCATGTAAATTTACAGTGAATATAATTACCTTTTCCAGCTCACTCCAGGTGCCTAAGTGAGTAGAAATGAGTTATGACTTTAATTGCCAGAAAGGTTTCAATATTCTGAATCTAATTACTTAAAAATTGTTTAAATTTCTAGCTAAGCGATAATGTGTTGGTATTAATTAAAACACCAAAATATAATATTTTTTAAGATAACCAAATGGCCTATTAAAAAAGATTCAGAGGAATAATTGTGTGGTGAGGAGAAGCAATTGTCTTAGCATAACTAATTTGTTCTCAGAATATTTCAAGGGTGGCTGAAGTTGTAGATGCCATCTCTAGTCTTCAGAAAAATCCCTAGTTCTTTTCCTTGACCTTCCCCATTTTTCTTGCGAGTCAGAGAACTTTAGTCTCTGCAGAAAAATATTCCATTGATACTTTAAATGCATGTTCAAAATTGAACTCATTATCTTCATCTAAAACTATCTTGATTTTTCAACTGTATTGTTTAACTCAATAATAGCATCACCATATCCCATCTAATTAACTCAGAATATGGAAATTATTCTAGATTTTTCTGTCTCCCTTAAGCCCCACTTTTAATAGTTAGCAAATTCTTGGTCATTTTTCTTTGGATACCTCAATGAATTCTCAGCATTATGCTTTAGCTTGTCTTATCTGACTTAATCCATCCCAGTAGTCTTTCCCTAATGAGTAGTACTACCCTTTCTCCAAGACCCTTGCCCCCAACCCTAGGCTTTAGACTGTCCTCTGCACATCAGAGTTATTTTCCTGAAGGGCAGTTTAGAAGGAGAGAAAGAAAAATGTGCCTAATTAGGGCTACCTGATAAGAATGGGAGAAGATTTTAAAAGATTCTATCCCAGAGATCAACTCTTTATGAAGTCTGATTAACCAGAAAATATGACCAGTCTTTTATTTCTACATGTGCAAAATTAATATCTTTAATGAATACTAGAAGTAGTGCTGCTGCTGCTGAGTCGCTAAGTCGTGTCCAGATCTTTGCGACCCCATGGACTGGAGCCTCCCATGCTCCTCTGTCCTTGGAATTTCCCAGGCAAGAATACTGGAGTGGATTCACATTTCCTTCTCCCAGGGATCTTCCCAACCCAAGGATCGAACCCATGTCTCCTGCATTGCAGTTGGATTCTTTACCACTGAGCCACCTGGGAAGTCCACTAACAGTGGTAACAACAAGGCAAAAAGTCAAACACCTTTTTAAACATTTTCTGTATTTTTTAAATTTTATTTTAATTGGAGGCTAATTATTTTACAATATTGCAGTGATTTTTGCCATACATTGGTATGAATCAGCCATGGGTATACATGTGTTCCCCATCCTGAACCCTGCCTTCCACCTCCCTCCCCATCCCATCCCTCAGGGTCATCCCAGTGCACCAGCCCTGAGCACCCTGCCGCATGCATTGAACCTGGACTAGCAATCTGGTGGAACATCTTCCTAACATTAAAATGTTCATACAATTCCCACATAACACTCTGGTAATTTTACTCATATAAGTGTCTGTACAATTCTCACATGCCCATTCAGAGATAGTAAAAGGTATACAGTCTTATGGCACGATTATGAGCAGGTCAGCCTTGATCATTCTTTCACAGTTTCATCCTGGAACCTTACATTCAGATAGTGGATATATACATAAGAAGGTACATTTGTGAAAGTGCCCCATTAGCACAGATTGATTTTATAAAGACTGACTGCATTTTGATCAAAATAGAAGAATGTGTAAAATGATCTTTTAAAAATTCCATTACTTTGATGGGAGTTCGGCAGGAGTACCATAGGATGTGGTATAACATATAGTATTATTCCATGCATAAGAGTATGTGTTAAAATGACAGGAAATAAACAGCAGGATTGAAATAAGAATGAGGCTGCCTGCATATATCATTTCTTAGAAACATAATTACTGCATCATTGAAGCATTAAGGTAGCCGCACATATTTGCAGCCACTGTAACTGGCCTGCCATTTCCTCTGTTCACTCGCCTTCAGTTAAGATATCAGGAGTATTTCTGTGGGAATGATACAGTGAATGCCCATTTGCTTTCTTCATGCTGTTAAATCATGTTTTTCATCTCCTCTGCTCACATTGCTACAACATCATAAGGCATCATTTTGAGAAGTACACGCCAACTGTGAGACTTGAGGGTTTTCTGTCAGAATAAATAGAGTGCATAAAACAAAGAAAGGAACCAAGATATGTTTTCATTGTTGTTTTTCTTTCAGTGTTTCTGAGTTCACTTACAAATGTTTACCTGTTTATTTCCACTCTGCCTACGCACCTTGGCTGTGACAGTATTAGTATTCTAGAGGATTGGGCAGAAATACTATGAAGTATGAAAGACTATTTGTGGGTGAGGAAAATTTGTGTGTAGTTACATTTAGCCTTAATAATTAAACAAAAAATCCTTTCTATAAAACTCAGGTCTTCCAGTTGCTCTTTTATAGCTAAGGTAGATCGAATTCTCCAGCTGAGTTGTTTGTTCTCTTTATAGAAACTTCTGGCCTAAATTCAGAGAGGCCACAGATAATCAGACTTTCAGATCAAGATTCTGAATCTGAAGAATTAGAAATAAACTCGCGAGATAAAGGCAGTGGCACACTGTGGCAGCCACAGCCCTTTGTCTTCTAGAAGTGCTAATCGTATCTTTTAGGATATACAATAATCTAACTCCCACCAAGTTAATTATTCTAGGTTAGTGGAGTGAAGACAGTTTTTTAAGGATAATCTCATTGGAGTAGAAGTGGAAAACAAACATGGATTTCCCCAATTTATGTCTCTTCAGACCAATAAGCTCTTCATTCTTTAAATAGTCAATCACCAATAATAGTTTATAACAGAATCAACTGATATTATAGTTACTAGCCATTGTGAGTCTTTTGTACTTTATTGACCATCATCACTCTGTTTTACTTCAGATAACTATTATTTATTTCATTTATTTTGTGCTTGGCCTATAAGTAAAATATTATGAGTTTGAAAAACTCATTTAATCTTTGAATTTACTCATGTAGTGAAAAATGTCCCCATTTTGCAGATACAACATTAGACTTTCAGGAAGATCTTAACTGAGATCATACAAGGAACTTGAAGGGCAAAGCATGAGCCCTGTTGCCCCCCTTCAAACCACAGACTCAAATGTAGTGATATACTCTCTCTCGTCATATTCTGTTCATGTTATACAAGAAATGGTGAGTCATAGGTGGTTTACCCAAGAACATACATCTACCCAAGGACCACTAAGATCTGCATCCAGATTTTTCATATTTAATCATTAAGTATTCTTCCTACTTCATAGCATCTTCTTATATAGTTGATCACATGTGAGCAAGCATAATGCATATTTTTCAGTTCCCATTTCTGAAAAAATTCCTATCTCAGAAGGGCCTTCAGTTTATACTTTTTGCATAAATCTTGAATGAAATATAGAGTTCATGAACATATATATATATATATATAATTACTACAAAGTGTTTGTTCTATTTGGAGGAGATTCTAGAGTTGAATAAATAATGAGTGTAATGATTTCACATATAATTTTAATCTGTCAATCTTCTAGATAATTCAAGAAAAAAAACCAACAAAAGTACTATTTTTGCAGCTTTATCTAATTGGCCTTCTTTGGGATTGTGGCAGATATTTTTGTTTCCAAAAGAGAAATGACAATATGTGGATAAATCCAGAGGTGAAGCTGTGACACTATGGAGAATGCCCCCAGCCTGAAATCAGAATGCCTGGAGGTTGAGAGTTTTAAATCTCACTGATGTGGGGAATGTTGCTAGTCTTGTTTTCATTTTTCTTATCTGGTAATTGGAATCCTAAGGCCTACTGTATTTGGCTATTTTGAAAACTGCATGCTATGGTGTACAGGAAAACAGTCACTTTCCTTACTATGTGAAATTACAGTTACGTGGATGAATTAGAAATTGAGAGGAGTTGGGTTTTGTGTTTTTGTTCTTCATGGATTGCCTGGTGGAAATCTGCACATTCTTAGAGGGATGGGTTGCCACTCTTCCTTCATTATTAGCTATAATTCATACCACTCTTAAGCCTTCTTTGTGTTAGCCCAGTTTAAGGGTCAATGATTTTGCTGCCTTCAGTGTATAAAATAATGGTCACAAGAATAACATTTTGTGCTTAGTGTGTGCTTATTGAGTGTATCTTGTTTCACAGTGCCCTATATATTATGTCTGTATTCATCAAAACTATTAGAATAAGAAGACTATCTGACAGCTGAAGAAATGGACATTCTGAGAGGTTTTGTTATTTATCTAGAATCTCATAACCTGTATGCAACTTGGATTTCAAATCCAAGGCTATTTGATTCCAAAGTCAAACTCCTTCCTGCTATGTCTTTTCTTTGGATATCTTTCCTTTGTTCTCACATTACTCAAGAATTTCTCCTCTCTTTGAAACTCATGATATGTACATCTGTTCTTTTCTATCTAGCTCTCCATTGTCTATCCATGCATCATCTATCCACCTATCCTCTATCTCCATCATTACATGTATCAGAAATGATGCAGTCAAGCATATCCATTATTAAGCTAGGTTAGATATATCTGTCCACTCATCAAAAATAACTTTTAACTGAGATACTGCCATTGCACATGTATAAATGCATACAATTTAGTAGCCTCCTTTTCCCTTTCTGAGATCTTTTGAGTACAAAATCTCGACATTTATCCAAGAACTGATCGGCACAAATATCTAATAGAAGGAGAGCCTGATACAGAGATTTGTGTTCACATAGCAATTGATTGAATGCAGTGTAGGTTCCTTCTAATGAGTCGTTTGAAGGAGGTGGGGACAAAACTTAGGGAGTTTGCCAGAGTCACTGGGGTGGTGGCATCCCAGGTCCTCAAGGGAGGCAGCACCAGTCAAGTGAAGGGGGTTTAATACGGAGTCCATTGAAAAAAAAGCTTGATCGATTCAGGACTTTGACTGGCTGAGGTCTGGAGCCAGATGAATCTGAAATTTAGAAGTGTTAGTATAATCATTTCTGAGAATCTAAATATCAGTTGATTACCCTTTGCCTCCTACTTTTGATGGTGAGCATGTGTGTGTGTGTGTTTGTGTATATAAAACAAAAGGGTGCTCTCACACATCCACAAATTCAAGCTATGTTTGGAAAATTTCACATCGGTGTTGAACTGACTTTCTGAGATAATATGACCTGTTTGAGATGTCAGTAGTCTGGTTCAGAAATTTGGCAGGCTCTCCTCCAGATGGTATATTTCTAGTCTTTTTCTACTCAATTTCACTTTGTATTCTTCCTGTAAATTTTCCACATACTTCCCCACATGGATATAATTATTGTGTATATTAAACTCAGTAAATGACTATACCAGGATTCTACATCATCCTTTGTGATTGCTAAAGTGATGGAATGTCTCCCAAAGCAGTAACCAACTCAAAAAATATGGTTGAATAAACAAGTTACAGATCTAGAACAGTTCAAAGCATTTTTCTACTATTTATTGTGTCCTCTGAAGAATTATATATCCATGAAATAATATATGATAAGAAAGGAGAAAGGTACATTCTTTGCTCTTTTTTTTTTAAAAATCACAGAACAGACATTGTTACAGCAAAATGTGGGAAGGAAGTGAAATCATGCATTAAGAAATTCATTTTCTTTTCATCTTCCTTTCTTAACTATAATATTGAACATGATAGACCACCTCTGTTTGGATTTATTGACTTAGTGATCATTGAATTTAACAAAAACAAGGCAAAATTTTCTCTTCCATGGAGTATGATTTAAAAAAAACCCATGCAGAACAGTTTTGACTCTACTAAATTATTATGTGGATTATGAAAACGCTTTTAAGGAAGAGCAAAAGTTTCTCTATCTTCTGTAAGGGAAATCCATACAATGTTTTAAATGTATTACAGAAAAAAGGAGTATTATGCAGGATACAAAAAGCTTCATACTACAAGTATCTAATGATCATAACTGTACATGATACTGAAAATGCATATATTCCTTAAGTCTCAAAAACTCTGGGTTTGCTGTAGGCAATTTAAAGAGGATTTCCTCCCTTCTTCCCTAGGGGAGGTGGGCGGGGGCTCTCTCACACAGGTCTGCCTCCTTACCATCCATCATTTCAAAGAGACATATATCGCCTCCAAAGTGCTTCAAGGCAGCTGCAAGCAAATGTCACTTTGAGTTAAATGCATTATTAAACTGTTGGGAAATTTCACATCATGGGTCATTTATCTATGCTAAATTGGGTCAAAAGCCTTAGCACATGCCTAGATAAATGAGAGAGAAGCACAAAATTCTCCCATGGGAAGTGGTACTTTGACAAGCTTTATGAGTATGGCTTATTTATTTATTGAGTCGCCATGGGGAAAGGAGGCTTTCTTGTTTGTGTGTATGTATGTTTGTGTAGTTATTTAAGATGTACTCAAACACTGTATAGGAATCCTCCAATAAATACAGTTAGATACTCACCATCTCTCTAGAATTAGAGGTTGTGCAAAACATGTATCATTAAATATTTATTCATTTGATAAAGTGTTTGAGTCTGTTCTGTATGTCATGCACTACTAAGAAAAGAGGGCAAAAATGATTTCTTTTAGGCACGACTCTACTGTGGAGAGCTTTCTAGCACAGTGTATCCAAATTTTCTTTTTTATAAGGACAGCGGTCAGATTGGATTAGGGCCCATCTAACTGCCCATTTTAACTTAACCATCTATTTACGGCCGTATCTCCAAATTTAGTGCCATTCAGGCTTCAACAAATTAGCTGGAGAGGGACACAACTGATCCCATTGCAAGGGCTGTGGGAAGAGACATTATCTTGTGTCACCTCTGATGGGGAAAAGGAGGCTCAAGCTACCAGTGTGAGACCTATGACAGAGAAATAGAGATGTCCCAGCTGGAGGTCAGATCAGTGCATGGTGGAGCTGTGAGTGCAAGAGGACATGGACGGGGCAATGACAACATCTACGTCACATGCAGAGGGAAATGGCAGCCCACTCCAGTATTCTTGCCTGGAGAATCCCATGGATGGAGGAGCTTGGTGGATTACAGTCCACAGGTCGCAAAGAGTCGGACACGACTGAGCGACTTTCCTTTCTTTCAGTACATCTGCAGACAAAATGATAAGCATTCTGATGGCTCTTTCCAATTCATAACAGCACAGGACCCTTGTCAAGAAAGTAACCACCCCATACATGTGCACATCGAAATAAATACATCTAGTTACATTCTATGTTGATACTGGTATAGAGAACAAAATGAGATATGCAAGGAGAACATAGTCTATTGGGGCATATGATAAAAAATGTAACATAAGAGGTTGATTAATGGGATATGGTGCCATGGAAGAACACGGGAAAATGTTAAGTTGGACATAGGAATCTCCAAATAGTGAAGGCATGATGTGATGACCCCTGAGATGAATTTTGGAAAATGGATAGAAATGAATCAATTTGTCAAGAAGATTGAGGCAGAGAATGGAAAGAAATTTGGATATGGAGTGAAGCATGATGGAGGTAGAGAGAAACATATTCAAAGATTAGGATGGTGTATTAAAGTACTTAAATTTCAGCGAACTAGCATCTCTCAGTAGATATTCTTGTAGACAAGGCAGCTCCAATCTTCACCTCTTAGAGGTTCAGTTCGTTCAGTCACTCAGTCGTGTCTGATTCTGTGACCCCATAAACTCCAGGCTTCACTGTCCTTCACCAACTCCTGGAACTGACTCAAACTCATGCTCATTGAGTCAGTGGTGCCATCCAACCATCTCACCCTCTGCCATCCTCTTCTTTTTCTCATGTATTTTGTACTCAGCAATGCATTTAGAGGCTTTTCCCCCTTATTCTTTTTCCTCCTCATGTAGGCACAGAAGACTAAAGTGCCAAAAAGGCAAACCGAGGTTTTCTCTGCAATTAGGAATGAGTAGTTAAAGCAAGTTTTATCCCCCTCCCCTTTTTCTCTGGAGAAGTCAAAGCTTCTGGCAGCTGTGAAAAGCCACGCAGATTTTTATGCCAAGCTGGCTCGAATCCAAGTCATGCATATTCCTTCCAAAAGAAATTTGACTCCAGGCTAAGAAATCAGACACTGTTAGACAGAGTATCGTCTTCAAAGTCTGAGTATTTGCATTTAATTCTCCATTTTGTTCCATCCCAAGATAGCTTTTGCAGTTATTAAAAAATGTAACTCTGTATTCCCCTGAGAAAGAAAAAGACTCATCCATTTGCCTTTTGAGACTTAAAATAATGTGAGTCCTTAATTACCACAGGCTTGGTTGGAATCAGCTCCCCGATGACAAGCGATTCTGTTTACTTGCAGTGTGTACATGTATGGGTGTGCTTGTCTGCTCTAAAACAGAAACAAGCAATGAAAAATGGAAACATCTAGAAGTACATGAGCATTAACATTTGTAGGATCAGTCGTAATTGTCCCAGAGAGTAACATCTTCATTTGTAAAGAAAATTAGAAAAAATATAAAGTGTTTGGAAAATTTTTGTTAATCTCTACCAACAATATCACTAGACAAAGCAATATGTCACTGATCCCATAATGAATGGCACATGCTTTTACTAAAAAACACTTATTGTTATCTGAAATTCAAGTTTAACTGTGTGTTCTGTATTTTTATTTACTAAATATGGCACAGTTAACTCAATGTAATTGAAAGTACCAGAACTCAAGCCACACTATTAAAAAGCTTAAACTGAAGCACTGCACAATATTATATATACATACACACACAAACAATATTGTACATAATATTTTATATATAATGTGTATAAAATGTTCTTATAGTTCAGTCTGATGAACATCGATGGCTCGATGAACATGAGTTTGAGCAAACTCCGGGAGTTGGTGATGGACAGGAAAGCCTGGTGTGCTTCAGTCCATGGGTCACAAAGACTCGGACACAACTGAGTGACTGAACTGAACTGAACTACAAAAACATTTTGTATACATTATAGATAATATTATGTGCAATATTGTTTGTGTGTATACACACACACACACACACATATGTATATACTATTGTGCAGTGCTTCAGTGTAAGCTTTTCAAACTAAACCAAATACTGAATCAACATTTTCTTCCATGTCTATCACCAACTTATAGTTAATGCACCAAATAAATCAATATTAGACCAAATGCTGAATCAATATATATATTTTTTCTTTTCTATGAGCAATACTGATGTGCTGGTGAGCATTTGCTTATATTGTAGTACTTAAAAACTCAGTGTTTGGAATTCCTAACAGTTGGATAGGAATTTGTGCTCTTCCATTTGTGAATTGAGCAACTTAGTTCCTGTTACTTTTTGAGTCTCAATTTTGTAATCTATAAAATGGGGATGATTTTGCCTCTGCCAGTAATATATACCTGGCCGTGGCAACCTACTCCAGTATTCTTGCCTGGAGAATTCCATGGACAGAAGAGTATGGTGGGCTAGAGTCGATGGGGTTACAGATAGACACAACTGAGCAACTAACACTTTCATTGCTATTGTATAGAGCTGGTGTTATTATCCCTTTCTTTGGGCTGGTTGGCGGCAGTGTGTGGCAAGGAAACTGTGCCCATTTCATTCAGCTATTTGATAGCTAATTGAGAATTTGAACCCAGGTCATTATGACTCCAGAGTCTGCTCTGCCTCTTTGACATCTAATTATATTTAAATGTTCCTTTGGCTGCCATCTGCTAGTGAACTATGGTAATATGTCCAAGGTTACAGGGCAGAAATTCCAGAATCTAGGTTTTCCTGGCTATAGGTACATCCTGACTCTTATCTTATCCCAGATAAGTAATGGGGAAATGTTACATCTATATTATAAAGGGTTATATCTCAGTAGCGCCTTTTCTAGCTATGGTGCTTATAGAAAAAAAATGTCCTAAGTTTGGAAAGGGCACTTTACAAACTGTACATGTGGAAAGGTAAAACTTAGAAGGTGAGATGTGTCTATGGGAATGCTATACATTCTGTTGTATCTTTTCTTATCTCCTCTAGAGTTTTTCCTAATGTTACTCTCTGCTTATGAAGTAGGAACAGTGATTCATTCATTTCTTGATGAGTCCATAACACATAGGATGTACCTCTTTTTAACATTTCTCACCTGTCTGCAGTGATTTGTTTACCGATCTGTTTGCTATTAGACCAAAAGCAAGTTTGTATTGCCATCTCAGGTTTCTCAACAATAGGCTCTTAAAGTGTCCATAATAATTTAAAGATGGCTGACTGGTTAACTCTGGGAGCTGGTGATGGACGGGGAAGCCTGGGGTGCTGCTGTCCATGACAGCTGGTTAACTCACATTGGATTGCCTCTAGTTGCAAGCACTTTTGTCTGTTTCATTGCAAAGGGAGAAAAAGAGGTAAAAGGTGGCATATCATGGGCTGAGGATGAGAGTGGCATGCAGGGAGTCATGATGGTGCTGGGTAGGTATTATCATGCACTCCTAGCCCAAAAGTTTATAGGAAGGGTGAACTAACATTAAGTAGAATATGTAGTGCTATTTATAAATAGGCTATTCAACTGCGGACATCTCTTCTGAATATAAGAGCATCATACTGATTCAGATGGCCCAGAGTACAGAATACTTGGTAGCATTAAACCTTTGATGTTTTCTGGGAAACAAAGAATGTGTTCAGTGAATATTCTTTCATGCGTAGAATATGATCAATGTTATTCACCAGGTGACCCTTAAAATGTACAGAAAGACGTGGGGCTTCTGAGGGAAACACTGCATCCAAAATTTTCCTTTGATTTGCTTAAGACACTTTGCAGGGAAGCATTCAGAATGAGGAATGAAGTGGAAAGAAAAGAGGACACTAACTAAAATAAGAAGCAACTTGAATACCTTCACTGTTGAACATCATGAGGTATTTTGCTAAGCGGCTTAAATAGAGAATATTTTGTTTAAAAGGAAAAGGATGACAGGCATTATTGAGCTGAACTGGGGAAAGTGTTTTAGGTAAATCCTCAATGGTATTGTAGAAAGAAATATTATCAACTCTTGGAATCATAACATGATGTCCATACATATTCAGGGCAAATTTTCCTCAAATGTCAGCATATTACACTGCAAGTTCCTATCTGATTTTCTGTCTGTTCTTATATCTGGGTCTCTTCAGGAATTGATTTCCAACCATATTATCACTTACCACACTGGATAACACTGTGGATATTTAGGGCTCTAAGAAATCCAAACCCACAAGTTTTCAGTACTTGTACATGTAAGCAACTGCCTTATATGTGCCCTGAATATGAGTGTGAGAGAGAAGCCTGCATTGGTTTTCTGTAACTGGGATTTGTGTGACAGGAAGCAAAGATGAATGTGAAACTCTAACCACTACTGTTCATATGAGAGGAAATGATTATAAATAGGAAGAACTACTATCAGAGTGTCTGTGGATAAGGAAGGGGGGCTTCTAATCCTTTTCCATTTTCAGGAAGGAAAAATAAAGCCAAATGACAAAATGTATCAGAATAGTACAGAGGAGATGACAGTAGAAAAAATTTTCTGCATTATTATAATATGCTAAGCATTTGACAGATGATTGTACAAAGTCTTTGCAACCACATACTAAAAAATATTTTTTTAAATTTCCATTTTCTATTGGCCTATGGTTGGCTAACAATGTTGTAATAGTGTCAGGTGTACAACTATATGATTCAGTTTTATATACAGGTTTCTATTCTTTTTAAAATTAATTTCCCATTTAGGTTGTTCTGTAATATTGAGCAGAGTTCCCTGTGCTATACAGTAGGTCCTAGCTGCTTATCCATTTTAAACACAGCAGTGTGTACATGTCAATCCAAAACTCCCAATCTATCCATTATAATATTTTCATAAATGACTCAACTATATGTTGTTTTGTTTTATGTTTTTTAATGGGCAGAGAAGAGAATGGATACAGCAGACTGCAAATATCACAATGTCTGGTAGTGCCATATTCAGCTGAAGTTATGTAGTTACAGAAACTCTGATATTTACTGCTATGAATATACAAACTGTAAAACAACTGTCCAACTCACTAGCTGTGTGACCTTAGACAGGTGACCATTTCTCTGAACTTTTCCTTGTTGTTTTTAATTGGCAGAAAATTGATTTTTCCTTGTTATCAAAAGGAGAATACAGTACTTTTATAGAGTCATTTTGGAATCTTCCCAGGTGGAATAATTAGTTAAGAATCTGCCTGCCAAAGCAGGAGACATGGGTTTGATTCGTAGGTTGGGAAGATACCTTGAAGCAGGAAATGGCAATCCATTACAGTATTCCTGCCTGGAGAATTCCATGGACAGAGGAGACTGGAGGGCTACAGTCCATGGGGTCACAAAGAGTCGAACATGACTGAGCATGCACACACAAACAGAGTCATTTTAAAGATCGGCTATGTCAGGTATTTAACAAAAACTTAGAATGAATTAATGATAGTGGTGATGATAATGGCACCTAACATATCTTTGTGAGAGGGGAAGGGGAAAAATAAATTTCCCTTTCCCCTTTATAAAGGCTACTATCAGCAAACCTCACAGTAAGGGAGGCTTGTATGTGACTCAGGGACTCTGAAGAGGCAAAAGGGGCTGAGAGCAAGTGAAAAAAATCCTGGATTAGTGTGGGAAGTACACAGAAGCCACAGGAGATGAGCTAGGAATTGTGTTTATATGACTTACAATTTTTTTAAGATATTTTTATTTATCATTTTTAAAATACTTTTTATTGGAGTATAGTTGCATTACACAAATGACTTACATTTAAATAGTTGCTAATCTGACACTGGAAGGAGAAGTTTATCAGTTTTAAATGTTCAGTACTATCCGTGTGAATTCTGCATTGTGTTGTGTCAGTGAAGCTTCTAAAGTGTGAACTAAAGTATGAAACGCTGGGGGACACACAGCATAATCTGATTATAGTCTTGGGTATGCCCTTGTTGCTAGGGGTTGGTTGTGGTAAAAGCAGCAAGTATTAATCATGTCTGATTCTTTGCGACCCCATGGGCTATAGCCCTCCAGGTTCCTCTGTCCATGGAATTCTCCAGGCAAGAAAGCTGGAGTGGGTTGCCATTTCTTTCTCCAGGGGATCTTCCCCACCCAGGGATCAAACCTGCATCTCCTGCAATAATAAGCTATATTGTTGTTCAATGGCCAAGTTGTGTCTGACTTTTTTGCGACCCCATGGACTGCAGCACACTTGGCTTTCCTGTCTTCACTATCTCTGAGAGTTTGCTCAAACTTATATACATTGAGTTGGTGATAGCATCCAACTGTCTTACTCTCTGTTGACCTCTTCTCCTCTTGTCCTCCATCTTTCCCAGAATCAGGGTCTTTTCCAGTGAGTCAGCTCTTCGCATCAGGTGGCCAGAGTTTTGGAGTTTCAGCTTCAGCATCAGTCCTTCTACTGAATAGTCAGAACTGATTTCCTTTAGGATTGACTGGTTGGATGTCCTTTTTGTCCAAGGGATTCTCAAGAGTCTTTTCCAACACATTTCAAAAGCATCAGTTCTTTGGCACTCAGCCTTCTTTATAGTCTATAAGATTATTCAGCCAAAAGATGAAAAAGTTTTAATTGACTGAGCTCATTATTTTACATAGTGTTTGTATTTTCAATGTATTACCACCTCAAATAGACTGACTTTGATAACTACTAGCAAAGCACAGTGATGGGCAGAATGGAAACTATTACCACTATAATTTTTTTTTTTTTACTAAGTACAAGAATTTTACTACTTCATTTTTTTATTAAAGAAAATGGTAAAATCTCATCCCAATGTGTATCTTGTAGTTTTCAAATATCTGTATTTTCCTGCTTTGGTCTAATAGCTGCTGTATATTACAGACAGGTCAGGCATACTCTTCAAGTTCAAAATGTATAATACAGTTTTAGGTGATTTCTTTTTAATCCAATGTAACAAAGAGGACCATGGCTTCATGGATAACACTAAATTCTTTATGTTTGTTCAAGTCTCAAAGCTGGAAAATCATGGTACACAATAGGAAATTCTGAACCATCTAAATTTCCCAGTCATTAGTGATAATAGTTTTTTATTCAACAAATAGTTTTTGAATTCCTACCCAGTGGTAGGAATGTAGTAGGGTAAAAAATCTTTATGATTGCCAGGAGGAGAGTGAAATGGAAGTACAATCTTGCTGTCACACAGAGTAGGGAATCAGAATCCTCCAATGCTGTCTACAGGATATATGAAATGGGCATGCCTATGGTGACAGGACATTTTATATGAATAATTTATTGGGGCCCATCTCTGACATGGGACTAGAGCATCTCCTGAACTAATGTGTCCAAACACTGGGCTGCACATGCAATCTACATTTGTGCCCATCTGTGTTCGTTTGACTCTGTTACTATTTTTCTGGGGACTCACTCTCTTTGGGAAAATGAGATGGTTCAGAAATGAACTCATTAGCACTCTCATGCATCTAATAAGTGCTTTGATAACTACCAACTTCAATCTGTATTTCCCCGTAGAATAATTCTCGTCTTTCTAACCTGTCATCAGATAACATTAATGTCTCAGTGAAAAACAATTTTCTTTCCAAGTCATCTTTCAGGTAGCTGAAAGTAAGAATTAGGCCACTTATTTATCTGATTTTCCTAACCAGGGATAATAAGCTCGTAAGGAAAATAAAATTCGGTAATTACACATATCAAATGTCTAGCATGTTCCCTGGAAAAGGAAATTATATGTTGTTACACAAACACACAATAGGCTGAATTTCTCAGTTACTTTGTAATGAATATGCTGAGAGCAAAGAATAAGAATTTGAAATTGTAATTATGATATCTCAGTATATGACACTCGGTTATCCTTAACTGAGACCCTCAAAATAAGCTTAAAATCATCTACTGTCCCCAGGCCTACATATATTGTGAGACAGATTATTTCACAATTATGTCTATTTCATAGGAATTCTAGAGAACCCTGCTTTTGAATGTTGTGGGAATGCCTTCGATGAACTATTTTTAATGTTACAGTGTTCACAAGGTATGATTCATGACCACAGATAAATCACTTATAATTTATATTGGTAATCTATAAAATGGAGTTTTTAACAATGAGAGAAATTTATCAACTGTTGGCAAAGGATGATCAACATCTTTACCTGACTTAAAAAGTGTGTTATTGAAGTCCAGGTGCTAAGTTGGGAGTGCTCTCCACAAAAAAAACATTTCAGCTACTGAAACTTAAAATTTAAGCCTATGAATGATGATACATAGATAATCAGTGTGGATTCTTAAGCCTTTCAGCAAGTATAAATCAAAGCATATTAAATGTTTAGGTTTTTAAATTCAGATCAGCTTCAAGTTGGGCTTCGTGGTTGATTATCCTTTTCTAAACTGTTCAAAAACATCATCAATCAGATTTGAGAGTCCTGCAATGAGTATTTAAGTCAGTATGTGAATAGATCAGAGTCCAGCTATGAGAAGAAATATATATTTTGATTTGTTTGATTAGGGTTGTTTGCTGAAGACATTACAGATTGCAGCACTGTTCTCTTGCATTAGCACAAACAGATCACTGTGCAGAAGTGGTGCTAATGATTGTATTTAATGGAGAATGTTTGCAATGATAGATAGAGAACAAAACATGAATTCTGCAAATCAATATGGTTCTGGCCGTCTTGAAGTACTGCCCACGTTTGCTGGAGGCAGAACCTGCTCTCAGCCAAGGAAGATATATTAGCAAGAACATCCTGAGAATTAAATTACAAATGTCTATTATAGATTTTCGATGTTTCACAATCACGATTTTTTGAATAGTCACTTCCTTGGCTTTGAACCATTACAGATTTCAGGTTGCTTTTTTCCTCCCTCCCAGTAAGGCAACCAGCTATGAAATGGAAAGTAGTGACTGTGAGCATATTTTGCTTTTTTTTCCTTTCTCTGCTTTCTAAACTGTTCCCAATGTCTCAATACAAACATGTCTTATTATAATAATATCAATGGATGTCATTTTATCAACTACTAATGCCAGGTGGTAGTGGTTTAGTCGCTAAGTCGTGTCCGACCCTTGTGACCCCATGGACTGTAGCTTGCAAGGCTCCTCTCTCCACGGGATTCTCCAGGCAAGAAATATTGGAGTGGGTTGCCATTTCCTTCTCCAGGGGATCTTCCTGATATAGGGATAGAACCCATTGCGGGCAGACTCTTTATTGACTGGGTTACAAGGGAAGCCCCACTAATGCTAGGGCTGGGTCTAAAATCTAGAAAAGCATGGAACAAGTATTTTGATCATCCTGTGTAGTCTTATAAAAAGTTACTGTTGTTCAAGCATTAAGTCATGTCCAGCTCTTTGCAAGACTGCAGCATGCCAGGCTTCCCTGTCCTTCACTATCTCCCAGAGTTTGGTCAAACTCATGTCCATTGATTTGGTGATACCATCCAACCATTTTATCCTCTGTCGCCCCCTTCTCCTCCTGTCCTCAATCCTTCCCAGCATCAGGGTCTTTTCTAATGAGTTGGATCTTTGCTTAAGGTGGCCAAAGTATTAGAGGTTCAGCTTTAGTGTCAGTCCTTCAATGAATATACAGGGTTGACTTCCTCGAGGATTGACTTATTTGATCTCCTTGTTGTCCAAGGGACTCTCGAGTTTTCTTCAACACCATAATTCAAAAGCATCAGTGCTTTGGTGATCAGCCTTCTTTATGGTCCAACTCTCCCTTCCATATATAACTACTGGAAAAACCATAGCTCTGACTATACACACCTTTGTCAGCAAAGTTATGTCTTTGCTTTTTTAATAGATTTGTTATAGCTTTTCTTCCAAGGAGCAAGCATCTTTTAATTTCATGGCTACAGTCACCATCTGCAGTGATTTTGGATTCTGAGAAAATAAAATCTATTACTATTTCCACATTTTCTGCATCCATTTGCCATGAAGTGATGGGACCAGATGCCATGATCTTGGTTTTTTGAATGTTGATTTTAATCAGCATTTTGGAAAGTCTTTATCTGGTCCCCAGTGTTATTAGATACTTGACCTCTATTAAATAATACAGCCTCAAGCCATATAATTTTAGAATACATAAATGATAGTCTAAAATTTAGACTGATGCTAATCATAATAATACAACATATAGTATTTGATTTCTTACCACAGGACATGCCATACTGATAAACTCATTTGCCATGGGTTATTTCATTTAATTATCTTAATTTGGACAATAGTATAAAGCAAGTTTTAGAAATTGGGAAACTGAGGGTAAGGGAGGTGATGTTACTCACTCAAGGAGGGATGACTGGTAAGAGTCAGTATTGTGGTTCAGTTGTAGTCACCTGCCTTCAGGAAATGTGTTCATAACATGCCCTGTGCACAGGCCAGTTTGTTTGTGGGTCTGTGCAGAGGCATCACAGTCCTCAAAAGTGCCGTATGATGTTTCATTAAGCATACTTTGGGCTTGCCTAAAGCATCTGGGGTTGATCAGGCAACATGGTGCCTGGTTGGATGAGTAAGATTACAATGGGAAAGAAAGAATAAAAATGTTCTTTACTTTCATATTAGACTACCAAAAATTCTAAGTTATAGTGCAGATGTATGGTTGCAAGCTAGAAATGTTCAAAATTATTCAAAGGTCGTATAAAAATTATGAAGAGTGTTTTCTCACTTCTTTCTAAGGCCATTTGTTTTCACATTCTAGGATGTTAATTCACTAGAGTTGTTGGCGTAAACAAAGGCAATTGATGTTATAGGCTAGTGTTAACACTATCTCATTCATAAGAATATTGAATTATTTTAGGCAAAGTGGTTGTGTCAAACTGAATAGAAATAAAGGGAAAGTGGTAATTAGACTATGTTAAAATATAACCTCCAAGGATATTAAATATGCAAGAGCTCATCCATGAAAAATTAGACTGCAAGAGGTTACACCATGTATTGGCTTATTTTGTAAGATATCAAATTACCTCTCATGAATAAATATGACTAATAAGGTAACTCTATAATTTAATGCTATAATATTAAAAATATTTTTTGATTAAGAAACCAGTTATATATGTGATCATTTTTAATTACC